>CM041647.1:42260785-42423794 GCA_023333625.1 Bothriochloa decipiens | reverse complement strand
GGGGACAGAGGGAGTACTAGTAACCGCTAACTCAGGTATGAAGCTAAATTGAAGTTAGATAAGTTGTGTCCCTAAAGAAGCTAAGAGACCCCCTACTTTTCATGAGTGCCTTGCTACGTTGGTTTCACTTGTGGTCTGTGCTTTGGCCTCTCGTCTTCGTCAACAAAAGCATGTTGCCCGTGGCGAAGTGGATGGAAGGATGGTCTCGACCCCTCCGTTCCAGCAACCAAAAGGCCACTTCCTTCACCTTCGACTTCACCTGGATGGACCATGGTGGCTGACTAGGTGTTGGCGTTATAAAGTGGCCACATTCTGCTTAATAAAATACACATCCAATGGGACGGGCGTGGTCGAAAAAAAAGTGGCCACACCTCCATGACAAACTCGTTTGTGCTTTTCATTTTTTATATATTATATTGTATACCTAGGTGAAATTAATTTACTGCCAGCTGATACAACCACAACGAGCTAGCCCATCCAAGAGAGATAAATTTTAATACTGTCTCCCAGCTAATGTTGCTATTTTTTTAATATCCCTTTAGAAGCTAGCTGTTTTTTGCCAGACACCAAAATCAATTACCATTTTCAATACTTTATTAATAATAAAACACAGTAATTTTGTCAAATTAAATATGCCTAGCGCGCGTGTCAAATTTAAGTTGATGAGTGAAGCGGCGAGGGTTGCTTTGGTAAAATTGATTTTCAATAGAGATTTTAGTTGTAAATAAATTTTGACGTCTTATTACCACGTTTCGTTTAATAAACATTGTATCATCAACTCGGTGAGGGAGCAAGTAGTGTTCCACCTTGTCACCAATAATGCACAAGTGTCTGGTGACCCACCATGTAACGCCACGCACCACCCCTCGTAGCTAGATAGATCCTACCCAAAGTGTAATAATGAGCGCCTTGCTTATACTAATCGCATACATATGACAAAATAGTGTTATGGTACATAGGTTACAAAGAGACAAAAAGAGGTATATGTATCTATGTCAGCTCTCATTTATAAAAAGAAGTACGTTTCAAACACAATGTTTAGTTTTCCCTATATACTCTTGTAATTAATTTAATATATGTATAGAATTTAATATGGATTATAAGCTTAACGCAAGGGGTTCATACCTTTGTTATGCTATTGGGAAGCAATTTGATATGCATCAAGTGAAAATTAGCTTTAATTTGTGTAAACTGTCGGAGTATAGATACATATATATACATGCCGCCATGAGTATATAGTATTTCAAATTTTAAGTTGTTAGCTTGCTCATATGATACCTCTTTATTAAAGATTATTGGTGCTAAGGTAACTATACATAAGAAAATATTATAATGAACATTAACATGCAACAACGCACAATAATTGAACTTGGAAGTAATTATTGTGTCCCATGAATGAAAGAATATGTAGTCCATTTTTTACCTTAATAATCATCAATTCGACATTAGTCTATAGTGTCTATAATTTGAGCAAAGCACATATGCTGGGATCTTTTACCGATAAATATAACCCAATGCTATTTTGGAAGAGTATGCGAGAATAATGCGGTGGATGGGTCCCCAGATGTCACTTTTGACAGCTTTTGGATCGTAAAGCTATGAGTGTGATGTTTGTGGTGTAACGTTGATGGAAGTTGCAAGTTGGCCATTTTTGTTCTCTCGATCCACCCATTGAGTTTTTGTTTTGGTTTTTATTTTTATGAGGCCACATCTATCGTCTTTATCTTTATGCGATCGATCGGTTTTGACCAAAAGGGATTGGTCGTGATAGATTCGTCAGGTTGTAAAGATCTTTTCTTCTTCATCTTTCTGTTGACGTGCACTATGTAAGAAATAAGTGCATGGGCACGATATACACACATAGCTAGTGCTTTTTTGTGTGTTACCAAATGAACAAAGAAAGTATTAATTAAAATGCATGGTTATGGTTTTCTATATCTATCTAGTAGTAGCTTTAATCTTACTACAACATAATTGGCGAAGTGTGTTGCGTGGCAGTAATAATACAACTTTGTTCCCCAACAAGCTAATAGTCATTATTGTAGATTAGAATTGTTTAACTATACCAAGGGAAGAGAATAATTGTGTGCAGTGGATGAAGGCAACAGGAAAAGAATGCATGGTGTACGTCTTGGCATTTTATGAGTGAAAGGAGGGATCGATCGGGATCCGTGGAAAGCACAAGCTCTAGAGATAGAGATGGTGGTTGGCCAGGTGGAAACGCAACGTCCATCGATCTGTCGACGGTGCTGCCTGCTGGTGCACGTCCAACTCCAATCTTTTTTGCTATTTGCATTTTGCAGTGTGCCCCCATGCATGTGCATCGCATCGCATCCTGATAATAATGACTAGAAAGTAGGTCCCTGTCCCCTGTGCATACATATTGCAGGAACGAGGATGCTGTCGAGATGAGCACAAATATATATATATATAAATATATATAAATATATATAAATATATATATATAATACTAATAGAGTTGCTTGCGCTACATATTCCTTCGGCCATCCTTGAGTCGTCGTACGTGTTTTTAGATTCTTCATTCCATGAATAGTTGAAACAAAGACCATATGCACAGTTCAATTAATCCAAGTTTAGATTAATTGGAGAATATGTTCCCTAGATGTGATTGGTTACTAGTTGTATTGCACACAATAATAATAACCGAATAGTTTAAGCTTTGTCCCGATGGATGGATTAGGGTAGTTATCAATGGTGATGATGATAAGTTCTGTGATGGTGCTACATTACGATAGATCGTGTAGGGGCCCATAGAGATATGTTTTGATCTTAGCCTACCATATATGACCGCCCTGTTTAGATTGATTAAAATAAATTAAAACTCTTTCCACTCCAAATTATAAGTTATTTTGACTATTCTAATAAAAACTTTAGCTGATTCAAATAGCCCATCTTATAGTTAGTTATAGACTATTTAAACTATTTAAAAACTCAATTTATTAAAAATATTAGCCAGCCCGCTCTATCAAGGCTTTCCAACAAGCTTTCAAACTAAAGTTTCATGGTTCAAACATAAAAATAGGTACAATAGGACACCCTATTCAAGCATTCAAATTTGCGAGGTCCTCCGAGCGTCGATCCCGAACTGATAGTTGGCTTGTTCCTTACTCTCATGCCCACTCTTTTTCTTCCCTCCTTCGCTTGCACACCCTACCGAAATTCCACTAGGATCTGATAAGCAAAGAGCTATGTCTTCTGTGGTCATTTTTCATAATTTTTTAAAAGGAAAACCATACATATGTATCAGGTGATGAAAGGAGAAAAACCTTAGGGCCAACACGTTTGGATTAATTGAATAATATGTGCCCTTAGATGTGACTAGAAAACAGCGCGGCTTTGCCGCGCTTTACATCGAATTTGGGCCAGTGGTTGGCCACTTTCAGATGGAATGTGCAAGCGTATTGTGCACTGGTTAATTTAGTTGAACCTATAATGGATATTAGAGTGGCAAATACCAAGATTGAGATTAACATTGGAACCTAATATTCATAGATATGTAAAACAGATCACTTTCATAGATATGGTTCTAATCTGTCATCCCCAATCAACAATGCCATAAATTGCACGTTTTCAAGTGATGTTGCTTTGAGGTCATCATCATGAATGAAGAAGTCGATCCAGGCTAGAAGAATTCAAATGTTCAAAATCCAATTTTTGTACACTTACTATGAAAAAACCACGTATTACTTGCAAGTAATGGCAGCTTTATGCATATGGTACGTAACCCATTTATTAATAAGGACAGATAGCTTAGCAGGTAACAAACATTGATCGGGCTAATCATAGAATATGAGGAATGTTATAGAAACCAATAGGTGGAAGAGAACGAATTTTAAGTTGATTTTACCCATAGCGTGTTGCAACCCATTCAAACTGAAAAGGTAGCAACAAGTGAAAATGGTAGTTATTATAGGATTATCTTGAGAAACCATTATTTTTCAGGTAATAATCTGTATGAGTTACATATTTACATGTATTAGTTTTCAGATATTTTAGAAAGTGCATTCGACTTATATCATCAATGCCTAGGATGGTGAATATCATGCATTCAGTCTCAACAAAATTCAGGTGACCACAGTTGAAGGTTAAGCTTCAATTTTGTTTTGCATAAATGAATAGAACTATGGATTTATAATTTAAGCTGTAACACAAATCTATTGATATGTTTACAGCGTGCTGGCAATCCCTGAATTCATAAGAATTGAATACTTACTATGAAACACTTAGTATGACAACTGTAAATCAGAGAAGAAAAGCACTCCATAAGTTCATATTATGAAGACCTAAGGTGAGCCAAAGCAATGGCATTATTTTAGGAGAGAAAGAAGTAAAAAAACACGCAAAAGAGCTAAGAAGGAACATTCAGAGCGAGCAGAGAGGCGCTGAATATATATAACATAAATCTTGTCAGGCTTAAGACAATTTAATCATGTACAGTAACTGAAGTGACAGAGCACTAAGACAAATCAAAAGCCCATTCCATCCTCTCGCTTGCTGTTTCATCAGGCAACCTACATCATTCCAGGCAAATGCATATCGGCATTCAAATCACAAAGGATAGCCAGAGCACCGTTGAGGCGTAGGAGGCGTTGCAGTGCAGGGGCTCTGCTCCAGCTTCCAGGTCCTTCACCGCTGTGGTGGGCGTGAGGCCGCGGCCGGCTACCGCTCGCGCCGCGTAGGCAGGTGCTCGCCTGGGGTCGCTGCCACCGCCCTCCTGCCTACTGTGGGACCCGTTGGCACGGGGGGAGTAGGGGCCGGCCGCCGCCGAGGCTCGCGCGGGCGGCCACCGTCGGGGTCTGCCGCCGGCCGTATAGAGGACGTGTGTCCGCACCCATGGGGGCCCTCATCGGGGGACGCGGTGGCAGTAGCGGATGCGGCACGCCGGTGTGCGTCACCCGCGGCGCGGGGGAGGGGCACGGCCGTGCGCGACCGGCGCCGTGGGCTGTGCTCGTCCGGCCGCACGGCTGCGCCGCTGCGCTAGGGATGGGGCCGGCGACCGGTTGGTCCTGCTCGCGTCGCCTAGCGGTCCTGCCCGGTGCGGTGTCGTGCGTACCGGGGGCGGGGGGTGGGGCGGGAGAGAATGCCGGAGGAGGCGGCGGGAGCGGCAAAGGTGTCGGTCCTGGCCTCGCGGAGGCCACGATTCGCGACGCCCAGTTCTCCAGCTTATCGGGCGACTGACGGGCCGACGGCCGATCCAACCCGCAATCGGATGGACCATATCGCATCAACGCTCGATCGAACGCCCGATAGGTAAGCGGGTGACGTGGCACTATTGGGTGCCCGCTTTTGGTGCAGGATTCGTTTATAGAGATTGGTTAGTAGTTGTATTGCACACAATAATAAGCAAATAGTATAAGTTTTGTCAAGAAGGATGGATGAGTGGTAGTTGTCAATGCCTCACCGGTGATGATATGTTCTATGCTGGTGTGCTACATTATGATAGATCATGTTGGGGTCCACAAAGATATGTTTTGAGCTTAGGATACTATAAATGACCTTGTTTAGAATGATTAAAATAAATTAATATCTCCTTCATTCTAAATTATGAAATGTTTTAATTTTTTTAGATATATTGTTTTGCTAGACATCTAGATTTAGACTATATCTAAATACAAACTATAATAAAAACTAGGTACTAAAAAGTCAGAACGACTTATAATTAGAAGTGAAGGGAGTAACAGTAAAAAAAATTAATTAGCTAATCCATAGCTTGGCTTATAGTTTGTTTGTAGCCTATTGTAAAAAAATATTTAATCAACTCAAATTATATAAAAAAGTAGCTAGTTTGCTCTAGCTGTAATTATAAAAACTTAGCTAATTTAGGTGAGACTTTTGTCTATACACTTATATATGCTAGTAGTCTCTAGATTATTCGACATGCTATTAAGTGGTAGGAATAAAATGGAGGAGTAAGGAAAAGACAAAAGGATGCTTATCCGTGAAAAGGGCCGGGGCGCCTTTCGGCCAAAAGTCGACCACAGCAACAAACAACAAGCACACTCGCTCGGCAGTCGGCAGCAGCCACCACACCACTTGTTTGCCCTTTCACGTTCAATATCTCATGGGCCCCACACCCACCAAGCGCTCCCCCGGCCCCGGGGCTGGCCGCCTTGCAAGCGCCACACACGCGGCAGGGCGCCACAACTGTATTTAATTACACAGTTTTATTATATTTTATAAAATAAATATTTTAAACCTAATTAATTAAAGTTAAATAATTTTTATTAAATATAAATAAAATGCTACAAAAATTCTACTATAAAAATTCTAGCGTCAATTTTAAAATCTAAACGAAACCCGAATACCAGGTGCGTGGGCCCACTGCCGCATCACCTTCACCCCCGGCCCAAAAGAGGCGACACGAAAGCTGCAGTGTGCCGTGAGTGACGCGTGTGGCCTACAGCGGCGGCAGCAGCAACGACATCTCCCAAAAGCATCAGCAGCAGCCTTCTGCCCAGCAAATTTGTTTCTTTTTATTTTTTCCTTTCTCTACTCAAACTATACTAAAAAAAAAGCAAAGAAGAATAAAAGGTGAATAGAAAATGGTGGAGATATAAAATACTCTACTCCAGCACCACCTGCCCACCTGCTCCTTTCCCATTTCCCATACATCCTCCTCTAGAGCAAGGAACAACGGCAGGGCAGCCTCCTCCCACCTTTTTGCACAGCCAACCTCCGCCTTGCCGTTATTTCCCGTTTCACTCCTCGCGTTTTTACACTTGGCTCCCATGCCCAGTCAAATCTAATCCCAATCCACTCCCCTCCCCGCCCAGGCCACGATGCCGACGCCGGTGCCCGCCGCGCGGCAGTGCCTCGCCCCGGCCGCCATCACGGCGCTCGACGCCGCCGTCGCGTCCGCGCGCCGCCGTGCCCACGCGCAGACCACCTCGCTCCACCTCATCGCCTCGCTGCTCGCGCCCACCGCCGCGCCGCTGCTCCGCGACGCGCTCGCACGCGCACGCAGCGCCGCCTACTCGCCGCGCCTCCAGCTCAAGGCGCTCGATCTCTGCTTCGCCGTCTCCCTCGACCGCCTCCCCTCCGCCCCCGTCTCCTCTGCTGCTTCCTCCTCTGCCGCCACCAGCAGCAATGACCAGCACCACGAGCCCCCCGTCGCCAACTCCCTCATGGCGGCCATCAAGCGCTCGCAGGCCAACCAGCGGCGCAACCCGGACACGTTCCACTTCTACCACCAGGCCACCTCGCAGTCCCCCACCGCCGTCAAGGTCGACCTCTCCCACCTCGTCCTCGCCATCCTCGACGACCCGCTCGTCAGCCGCGTCTTCGCCGACGCCGGATTCCGCAGCAACGAGATCAAGCTCGCAATCCTCCGCCCGGCGCCGCCCGTCCCGCTGCTCGGCCGACACGGCGGCCTTCCCACGCGCGCGCGCCCGCCGCCGCTCTTCCTCTGCAGCTTCGCGGCCGCCGACGTCCCTTCCCCCGCGCCTGCGCTCGCCGGGGCCGCGCCGGGGGAGGACAACTGCCGCCGCATCACCGACATCCTCGCACGCGGACGCAACCCCATGCTCGTCGGCGTCGGGGCCGCGTCCGCCGCCGCTGACTTCGCCGAGGCATCGCCGTACCGCGTCCTCCCCGTCAATCATCACACTGACCTCCTCGCTGTCGCTGCGGCGGCACCGACATGTCCCACCTCCGGCCTCATCTTCAGCATCGGTGACCTCAAGGACCTGGTGCCCGACGAGGCCGACCTGCAGGACGCCGCTCGCCGGGTCGTGGCAGAGGTCACGCGCCTGCTCGAGACGCACAGAGCGGCCGCCCGCCAGACGACGGTCTGGGTCATGGGCTGGTCGGCCACCTACGAGACCTACCTCGCCTTCCTTTCCAAGTTCCCGCTCGTCGACAAGGACTGGGAGCTCCAGCTGCTGCCAATCACCACCGCCGTGCGCGACGCCGGCCCTGCGCCCGGACTCGTGCCTCCTCCAGCACCAGCCACCACGGTCGCTGCCTTGTCCATGCCTGCCACTACAAGGTACGGAGTACTCCTTTTCTATCCATCGCCAGATCGATCACTTGTTTATTTATTCTATTTATTGTGCATCCATGTGCGCTCGATTATTGATGTGCTTAGCCTATCACAAGAACCAGGACGAATGTTTCTTTCTTTTATGTCTGCTTGTCACCACGAGTACTGTGATTACTTTATGATGCTGTTCTTGACTAGTTTATTAATGTTTTGGAGACTCTGGAGTTGTGTGTTCTTCCCCTTTCTAGTATGTGTGTGGAAACAGATGTCTGTTTGCCTCAGTCAGTGTAGTACTACAATTAGTATTAGTAGTAGAGAGTTCTTGTCAGTAAACTCTTTTGATATACTACTACTTGGCAATTAGAATGTTTTTCTTCCTCTGTCTGTCCTGTCCTTTTATTGGGTTTACTCTTTCCATGATGCAGACCTTTTTTTTTTTTGTTTTGGAAGCTTGATCTAAAGTCCTGATATGCTTTCGTTAGTAACCAAGTGCGCTTTGAAGCAGAAGTGCTTTGTTTCTATTATGAACTCTATTTGCTCTGTTTCAGCAATCTCTTTAGTCAGGCTTTTTTGATGCTAAGCTACTAGCCATGCTATGCTCTCTACTTGGATAATTTTGATAATATGACTAAGCACAGCAGTGTATTGAATAAAATGAATGTTTGGTTTGAACTACAGCTTAGTACCATTTTACAATACATAGCATGGTTTAAGCTTGAGATGATCATCTTGATGTAGGAGTGTCTACAGCTAAATGGAGCTTGAATTTGAACATCTTACAGTAGTTTGAGTCTTGTACAATATTTCCTTCTCTTGTGGAAGAAGTTAATAACAAGGGGGTAACATGTGCTGTTTGTTACAAAGTGACATAGCCAGATATTATGCTCATTTAGCATCGGTAGGATCTAACAGTTCAAACTTGTAATTTGCAGCTTCATGGAGTCGTTTGTTCCTTTTGGAGGTTTTATGTGCGATACCTATGAAGCAAATAGCCTCACAGCAAATTCCTGCCCTCAGGCCCTGCGGTGTCAACAGTGCAACGATAGATACGAGCAAGAAGCTGCAATTACAGCTGAAGCTCACCAAGGTCTACCTTCCCTGTTGCAAAATGGCAGCATGATGGGTCCTAACAATGGCTTTGATGCAGTCCAGGTGTGAGGCTACTTCTATCTCTAGAATTTTGAAGTTAAATAGTGAATGCAACATGAGCAACTTGCTGATAGATGAATACTTTTGGATTTGATTGGTATAAAAGATGTACAGTTTTTCTTCAGTGCAGGTTAGAGATGATCAGATGGTATTGAGTACAAAAATACAGAATCTGAAGAAGAAGTGGAATGACTACTGCCTACGACTCCACCAAGGTTGCAATGGGATGAACAGAGATCCTTGCCGGTTATTTCCACATCACATTGATGTTCGAGTTGACAGGGAAATATGTGCAAATCCAAACCAAAGCTCACAGTCAGTTGCACTTCAAAGGGAGGTTATTAGACCTTCTGCAGTGTCTTCTCCACATACCAACACAACTGCAAAGAGTATTTCGGCGCCATCTGTTTGCACTCATATGAATGCAGACCTTGAACTGAACCTTCAAGTGAGGCAATCAAAGAGTGATGAACCCCTCCAAGATAGGTCTGTGCTGTCCCAACATAGCAACTCATCAAATTGTGACAACCCTCAAGATCACGCGTCACCATCATCTGCTGCACCTGTGGCCACTGACTTGGTGTTGGCCACCCCTCGTGGATCTTCTCCCAAGGATTCAAATAATGCACTGTGTAAACATATAGAGGATGCTGAAGGGTCGATCCAGTTGATGCCCAAGAAGGTTGATGATCTGAATCTTAAGCCTTCTCACTTCTCTGTACAGCCTTACACTTGCTTCAGGAGTTCTGCAAATTGGGATCAAACTTCACCTAGTGCTCTGCATTCAGCACCTTTAGGAGGTGCTTCTGCCTTTGGCCAATGGCAGAAGCCTTCACCCCTTGCAGCACAAAGCTATGATTTGAGCAATTACAAGCTACTCATGGAACAACTGTTTAAGGCTGTTGGGAGGCAGGAGGAAGCCTTGTGTGCTATTTGTGCATCCATTGCGCGGTGCAGGTCAACGGAGAGGCGTCGTGGTGCAAACAAGAAGAATGACATATGGTTTAGTTTTTATGGCCCAGATGGCATTGCCAAGCGGAGAGTTGGTGTGGCACTTGCTGAGCTAATGTTTGGTAGCTCAGAGAACTTGATATATCTGGACCTAAGCCTCCATGACTGGGGTAACCCCAATTTCAGAGGAAAGCGTGCCACTGACTGTATTGCTGAAGAGTTGAGAAGGAAGCGGCGATCAGTTATCTTCCTTGACAATGTTGAAAAAGCTGACTGCCTTGTTCAGGATAGCCTGATTCATGCTATGGAGACCGGCAGGTACAAAGACTTGCATGGGGGACGGGTGTCTGACCTTAATGACTCGATTGTGGTGTTGTCTACAAGAATGATCCAAGGATGTCAAGATGCCTCTGTTGGGATAGAAGAGGACAATGTTTTTTCAGAAGAAAAGGTTGTGGCAGCTCGTGGAAATCAACTGAAGATCATAGTTGAGCCGGGCACAGCCAACATCAGTGGAGGCCCTGGAGGCAAAGTTGTAGTTTCCTCAAGGCATTCATTGAGAACCAGTCAAGCATCTTTGTACTCCAGTTCTTTCAGTAAGCGCAAACTCCACATCGCTGATGGGCAAGAAAAGACAACAGAATCGCCGAGCACTTCAAAGAGACTGCATAGAACATCAAGCGTTCCATTCGACTTGAACCTCCCAGGCGACGAGGCCGAAGCCCAGGATGGTGATGACAACAGCAGTAGCAGCCACGAGAACTCGTCCGGTGATCCAGAGGGATCTGTGGGCGACCTCTTACGCTCAGTGGATGAGTCAATCAATTTCAAACCATCTGACTTTGGCAAACTTTCTGAGGACATCCTGCAGGAGTTTAGCAGTACTATCAGCAGTACTCTGGGCTCTAACTGCAGGCTTGAGATCGACACCGGGGCTATGGTGCAAGTATTGGCAGCGGCATGGGCATCTAATTCAGATGAGAAGAGGACTATGCGGATGTGGGTGGAGCAGGTGTTTGCCAGGAGCCTTGAGCAGTTGAAGCTCAGGTGTAAGAATTTGAGCAGCTGTGCTTTGAGATTGGTTGCCTGTGAGGATGAAACACCGGTGAAAGAAGATGGTTCTGGAGCTTTACTTCCCTCAAGAATAATTCTGGATTGGTGATGGTGATATGTGTCTGTATAGGGTTTGCATTATTGCTAGCTGTAAGTATTGGTTACTGGTTAGCCCACCCCATCCACCATAGTGCATAGTAGCATATAGTAGTGTACTAGAATAGTATCATATCATTATTTGGTCGCCTAAAAATAATGTAATTAAGCTGTATGTATGTACGTACGTAGTCTAGCAAGCTACTCGTTGAAGTCGATGACTTGGGGCGTCACAGATTAGGTAGGTTCTGCCATCAGATCATGACGTCCTGAGGCCTTGGCTACTTGAAAGCATCACAAGATGTATTGTGATCATGGGTCATCCCTCTGATTGATGGTTCTCAATAAATTGTATTGTTGCTCGTACGTGTATATGTTTTTTAATGTATTTGTAAGGCCCTGATGGCCTTTTCATGTGGAATTCCATATCCTGATGCATTCATCTGGCCGAAAACTTGCATTGTTTCTGTGGTGCTGGTTAGCTAGGCTGGTCAAGTCGCTTTGCGACGCACTCTTGTGAAGAGGTGAACAGTAGTACTTATGTATTATAAAGATCTTGTGAAATCGTTGTCAATGAGCTAAGTCTCTTTACTTCCAGACCTGCCACAGGTTGCATACAGTGATAAGGACAGTTTGTTTCTATTTCTTTCTCTTATGGTTTGGGACTGAATTTGATTACCTCGATGATAGGTGGTGTGAATCTATGAGAAAAAGATTTCTTGGGCCGCAAGTAGTTGCATGAGCAATTATTTCACATGGCATTGGCCAAAGTGAAAGTCATGTAAATATTGTTCAAAACCTTATATTCTGTAGTTGACATTGGCAGTGTAAGGTTTACCCACTTGTCGCAAGCTACAACATTAGATATTGTTCAAAAATGCCTCTGTGTTTACCTATAGTGGAGGTGGTGTTTCCTGCAGAATTTCGTTTGCTTTGTTTGTGCCGAGATGAATACTGTAGGGTCTGCATAATATCATGCAACGGGTGCACCAATAAAACTGCTAGACTTGTCGTTTCTGTGTGTAACTTCTATTAACTCCAATTTTGTTCACACGTTCCATTTGTTGAGTTGGCAGTAAATGCTGTATGTATCTCCAGAGCAGATTTGATCCTTTTGGTAATCAGTTTTAAACTGCTTGTCGTGTAGTGTTTAACACATGGAAAATGAACTATTGCTCTGGAAGCAGTTATTGGTATCTGCACCATATAGTCTTAAAACTTTTAATTTTGTTGAAGAAATCACTCATAATGAAATGCCATATGAGTTTTCAATTGGCATGACTTAATATTGCTCTCAGAGATTGAATCATCAAGCTTTTCCCTATTGGTAAAAGCTATTTATGCCAATACTAAGAGTGTTTTACTACTACTATGTTGCGCTTTTGCACTCGTGTGCCACAAAATGGGTCAATTATCGAATATCGCACTGATTGCTGAATAGTATTTGGTATCAAGAAATAAATCATATGGGACCTCCTCACCTTTTGGGCCTTAGATATACTTTCTTCAAAACACGACAAATGACAAATAGATGAGGTAGTCGATTAATTCTACCACGTGTCATGTGATTGGAATAATCCAAATATGGTCGAAAGCTGATTTGGTCCCATAGGAACACCCCCACCCCTGGTTTTGGTTCTTGATGCCCATTCTTGATCCATTACACCTTAAAATATTTATGGAACCCCTTTCCTCAGGTGTGGAGGTAGTATTGGCCCATCTTAGGGAACCGCCCCACTCACCTTAGCCATATGGGAGTAGGATTTATTGAGTAATTGGGCTACTATGAGTTGTTTTCCGAGCCTTATTGATTTGCAGACTGCAAACAGTGTCTAGCCACCAATACCAGCCTTGCAGTTGCAGAATGGAATCTTGCAAGCATCAACTGAGAGACAGGTTAGACTGTCAAACTGTATGGACAGGAGTGTTAGTAAACAGCACCAAACCTTCATGTTTCTAGCGGGTGAGAAGTTTAAGTTAGTCTATCATTTTCAATTTCAACTCAAGATAATGCTTTTGTGTCAATGGGAATTGAAATTTGATATCCTTATAACTTCAGTCAGTTGTGGTGTTGTTTTTAAAACTCTAAAGGTTGAAAATTGGGAATGCATAAATATTTGACAGTGTTGCCATAGAGTGCTAATCCAGACCATGCTCATGCAAAGTTTGTGCTCCTGCTTTCAACTTGTTTCTAGGCCAAACTTCAACAACTAATGGTGGAGCTGATATACCTGCTTGGGATCCTTTTTAGGAGAAAACAATCATAGACACTGCCTGATGCTCATAGATTGTGATATTCATTATTTAAAAAACAACTTAACTAGACCCTTTATTGCATGATTGATGGTTGCTATATGCAATTGATCTTCCTTGTCCACTTAGTCTGTGTTATGAATGCTAGTGTCACTGATACTAATGTTCCATTTATTATTTCGCGAACTTCTAGAATATTAACTGTGTTTTCTGCTTGAGATAAATTCATTCATTATCTTATACAGGACCTCTGAGATGCTGATATGAAGGGAGACCTGTAACTTGTATATATATATTAGGGCTTAGTTTTCTTGTTTCAATATTTGTTTGGAGTTAGAAGCAAAGGCTTCTCATGGCATCTCTGCAAGAATCCAATTCCCTGTGCTTGAAGCGGAAGTTTGTTGATGATTGCCTGTCAAAAGACTGCAAATCTCGCCGTGTCAAATCTGAGAATGGGCCCTCATTCGAATCATCTGCTAAACGCTGCAACTGTTGCTGCACTCGACCTAACCTTGCCAATGATTGTGTCAATTTTCTGAAGAGTGGAGCGCCTAGCCGTGTCATGTATTACAAAAAAGGTTCGTGGCTCAATTTTCCAGAGCAAATAATGAACTCCCTCATCGATGAATTCAAAGGAAATAAATCAAGTGTTGTGTCTGTGATGGATGATGAACCAATTCTTGTTGATTTCTTGTCAATGACCCTGGTCAACCTAAAAACCAGAAAGCAGCGGTCTGTTGCCTGGTTTGATGACACTGGCAAGCGTTTCTTTCCTTCTCTGTTCTTTGATGAGGAAAGTGATGAAATGGCCAAACTGGATTCTAGCAATGTTGATAGCACTGCACAGGGAATAATGTTAGATAAGGTTGCAAATTCTCCACCTGAAGTGGTCAAGCAAGTTGTTCTTGAATCTAGTCCGCCAGTCCCTCAGAAACCTTCGACTGTGGATGTCTTGCGCAAGAAGATCACATCTGTGGAAAGAGGCAGCGAAGGATTTCTATTTGTCCAGAAACTATTCCTCTCTGGTATGGGCCCGTTTGCAACACCGAATAACATACTTCATGTCCACCGCTACTCTCCAAATGATATCACTGCACAATGTAGATTTGAAGCTTTTGAAAGACAGATGAAGTCAACTAAAGACGCACGCGGTGATGCAAATGTTAAGTATGGATGGCTAGGATCTAGGAAGAGTGACATAATTAGGATTCTTATTAATGGTTTGGGTACCACTGCAAATCCTGTTGAGAAAGCAGGTTTGAGTGCTGGTGTATATCTTTCACCAGAAAACCGAGCCTTTACGAGGTGTGTTTTCCTAACCCTGTTTTTTAAGGAAACCTTAACCCTCTTTTCGTGATTACAGTTTTGTATTTGCTTAATATAATATTATATTTATGTCACATGTTAATATGTTTCAGTGTCAGTCTTTGTGATGTTGACGAAAAAGGAGTGCAGTATATGTTGCTGTGCCGTGTGATATTGGGGAATGTGGAAGCTGTTGAACCTGGATCACAAGAGTCTTTTCCAAGCAGTGAGATATATGATTCTGGTGTTGATGATTGTTCAAACCCAAAGTGTTATGTGATGTGGCCATCACATCTGAGCACTCACATCCGTTTAGAATATCTTGTTAGTTTCAAGCTTGCCCCAAAAGTTCGAAGTAAGATGATTAATAAGACCTTTACCATGTCATATTGAGAAAGTTAATCTTAACATTCTATTTGATGCCATTATTTTCAGATTATTTGCTTGACTTGAAGGGTTTATGGTTTAACCCATCACTAAAGGAAGTTGGAACGGATATTTCTACACTTCAACCTGTGAGGCAACCTGAATCTTGTTATTTGTTCACCATTGGCACACTGGTTTTACTGTTATATGCAAGTCTATTGAATATTGGTTACCATGGGACAACAGAAACTTGCTCTCATATCAACTCTGCTGTTCGATGATCCCCCTCCTGTGCATCTTGCAACGGCAAACATTTTTAGCTTTGGTGTATGGTAGTATTCCATTTATCCAACCAAACAATCTGTTTGCAGGTAATGTGTGAAACAGGTGACGAAGGACCAACTTCCCCGTGGATATCATTCAAAGTTCTGTTTGCAGTTATTCAAGGCAATATATCATCTGTGTCAAGGGAGCTTCTCTTCCATCATTATGTAGAGCTGAAGGTACGATCAGCTTGAAAAGTTATGTTATAAGTGTTAGAAGCTATAAAATATATGTTATGACACACACAAGCTTACATTATATAGGAGGAGTACATGTCCTTTTATAGACTTTTAAGTCGGTGCTACAGTAGCAGCTACAGTAACCGACATTGTGCAATCTGTTTACAGCTAGAAGGAAAATCCAAATTGATAATTACTACTGCCTGTTATCTAGTAAAACTTACTAGCTAAGTAAACAAGGTCCTAGAGATATCTAGTACTAGTAATAAAATATAAATACTAACACAAGGATTATTGCTAACATTCTCCCCCTAATCCTTGTGCTCATCTTGGATCTTGGCCATTCCAATTCTACTCCTTAATTCTTCAAACTTGGCTTTGCCAAGTGATTTTGTCAAGATGTCAGCTAGTTGATCTGCAGTAGGGATGAACTCTGCCCTGATGCTCCCTTCTGCAATGCAGTCCCTAATGAAGTGGAACTTGGTCGTTATGTGCTTGCTTCTATCATGGAACACAGGATTCTTGGCAAGAGCAAGTGCAGACTTGTTGTCAACCCTCAGCTCCACTACTTCAATCCTTCTGTCCAGTAGCTCTACAAGTAGCCTAGACAGCCACAGTGCCTGAGTTGCTGCTGTAGTCATTGCCACATATTCAGCTTCACAGCTTGATAGAGCCACAACTCTTTGCTTGATTGACTGCCAACTGATTAGGCAGTTGCCGAGGAAGAAGAGGCTCCCAGTTGTGCTCTTGCTTGAATCAATGTCCCCAGCCAAATCTGAATCACAGTACCCCACAAACCGAGCAGTAGTGGGTGCTCTGGTGAAGTGGAGGCCGAAGTCAATAGTGCCAGCAACATACCTCAGTATGCGCTTTACAGCTTGCTGGTGCTCCACGGTGGGCCGTTCCAGGAACCGGCTCACGAAGCCAACAACAAAAGCAAGGTCTGGCCGTGTGTGGACGAGATAGCGCAGACTGCCAACGAGCCGCCGGTACTGAGTTGAATCGACTTCGGTAGCGGTGCTGTGTTTGCTCAGCCGCAGGCGCTCTTCCATGGGTGTGGCTGCTGGGTTGCAGTCAACCATGCCGCCCAGCTCCAAGATTCTCTTGGCATAGTGGCTTTGGCGCAAGGTGATGCCGTCGATGCCTTGGTGGACCTCGACCCCGAGATAGAAGCTCAAGGGGCCAAGATCACTCATGTCAAAAGTGGTCTGCATCTGCACTTTGAATGCCTCCACGACTTGCTCCCTTGCACTCGTGATGATTAGATCATCTACGTAGACTCCCACAATTAGAACAGAGCCGCCGGCGCCTCGCCGGTACATTGCGGCTTCATGACTGCACTGCTTGAAGCCCATTTGCTTCAGCGCCGCATCCAATTTGGCGTTCCACGCCCTAGGCACCTGCCGCAGGCCATAAAGCGCCTTGCGGAGGCGGTAGACTTTGTTCTCTTCCCCGGCGATGGTGAACCCGGGCGGCTGCTTGACATAGACTTCCTCCTTGAGCTCGCCGTTGAGAAACGCGGACTTCACGTCCATGTGGTGGACGCGCCAGCCCTCCTGAGCCGCCAGCGCGAGCAGCACCCGGATGGATTCCATTCGAGCGACAGGGGCGAAGGCGTTGTCGTAGTCAATTCCCTCCTGCTGGACAAAGCCGCGCGCCACGAGCCGGGCTTTGTGCTTGATCACAGCGCCGCGCTCGTCCTTCTTCAGCTTGTACACCCATTTGAGTGAGATGGGGCGATGGCCAGCGGGAAGGTGCACCAGCTCCCATGTCCGGTTGAGCTCAACGGCGTGTAGCTCCTGCTCCATTGCTGCCTGCCAGACAGGGTCCCCTTTGGCCTCGGTGTAGGATGCTGGCTCGCCGGAGTGGGTGAGATGGAGCTCAGTGAAGAGGCGGGTCGCCGGTGGTGGGGTAGGCTGCTCCCCCAGAATGTTGGCGACCGTCCTGTAGCGAAGCGGCTCGTCGTTGTCATGCCAGACATCCACTCGCTCCTCGTCATCATCCAGTGGAGTGGCGTGCTCAATTTCGGGTCCCGTCGATTCTGGCGGCGGGGTTGGTGTAGCAGCCGCCGAGGCAGGGGAAGCAGACGGCGAAGGTGTTCCCGCCGTGGCTGCTCCAATCCCTTCCGGAGACGGAACGCCAGATGAATTGGCGGTGATGGGGCGGGCGAAGTCGTGGAAGACGCCACTGGTGACGCGCTCGGCACCTTCTCTGCTTCAGCCGGCCAAAAGTACTTGACGGTGAAATCGCTGCCGGCTGCCTCCGTTGTCCCGAGTTCTGACGTAGCCCAATCCCAGCCGTGTCCTTCATCGAATACGACATCGCGGCTAATCTTGACACGCTGGGTCACTGGATCGAGCACCCGGTAGGCCTTAGCCCCTTCAGCGTATCCGATGAACACGCCGGCCTTGCCGCGGTCATCAAGCTTGCTCTGCTGCGCCAACTCCTTGGTGTAGGCGACGCAGCCGAACACCTTAAAGTGCGCCACTGTTGGAACACGCCCGTGCCACGCCTCATAGGGCGTCTTTCCCTGTAGCGCACGCGTCGGCGACCGGTTGAGGATGTGTACGGCCGTCATGACTGCCTCTCCCCAGAACTTCGTCGGAAGCCTCCTCTGCTTTAGCAGCGCACACGCCATCGCCATGATGGTCTGGTTGCGGCGCTCCACAATGCCATTCTGCTGAGGCGAGTGGGGAGCAGAGTAGTGGCGCATAATTCCTTCCTTGGCGCAGTAGTTGGCGAAGTCGATGACGGTGAACTCGCCACCGTTGTCGGTGCGGAGTGCCTTCAGCTTGCAGCCGCTCTCCTTCTCGGCCGCAGCTTGCACTTTCTTGATGGCATCAGCCGCGGCGTCTTTCGTGGGAAGAAGAATGGCCCACATGTACCGTGTCGCATCATCCACGAGGAGCAGGAAGTACCGCTTCCCTCCGGGCGTTGCCGGTGTCACCGGGCCACACAAGTCGCCATGCACCAGGGCGAGCTGCTCCTTGGCGCGGTACGTGTCCTCGGACGGGAATGAGCGTCGTCTCATCTTGGTGGTGACGCATGTGTCACATAGCTGCTCGACGTGGTCGATCACCGGCATCCCACGAACGAGCTCTTCCTTGCCAAGCTTGCGGAGCGCATCGAAGTGGAGGTGGCCGAACCGCTCATGCCAGCGCCATGCCTCGTCGTCCTTGCATGCGGCGAGGCAGAACGACTGTGCTGCATCAAGGTGGAGGATGTATAGATGGTTGGGTCCACGTTGAACCTTGGCAAGCAGGTGGCCGCGACGGTCCCAAATGCACAATACTCCATGATTGATCTCCACCTTTGAACCTCCTTCATCAAGTTGCCCAAGACTCATGATTGAGTTGCGCAAGGCGGGTATGTAGTAGACGCCGTGGAGGACACGCTGCTCGCCGGTCTTCCCTTGGAAGATGATTGAGCCAACGCCATGGATCTCCACACGCGACGCGTCCCCGAAGCGCACGGTCCCGCGTACATCGGTGTTAAGGTCGGCGAACAGCTCCCGGCGTCCAGTCATGTGGTGCGTGGCCCCGCTATCGAGGTACCAGCCGCCCAGCTTCTTGTCGTCGGCGGCGGTGTTGAGAAAGGCCCGGGCTCGCGGTTCATGGAGGGTGATTTCGTGCGTGGTGAAGGCGCACGCTGGTATGTCGTCATTGATGTCAAGGAAGCCATGGGCGAGGAAGAGCGCACCGTCATCCTCCTCTGCTTCCGTGACATACGTGGCTCCAACGCGCGTACTGCCGCGGTCCTGTCCGCGCTCGCCACGGTAGCCGCCACTGCGGTCACTTCCACGGGCTCCACGGTCACCACCGCTTTTGCCGCGGTCACCACTAGCACCGCGCTCGCCACAGCTTCCGCCGCGGTCTCCACCGCGCTCTCGTCGTGGCAGGCGGCAGTCGCGTGCCCAGTGGCCGCCACGACCACAGTTGAGACAGATGTCATCACGGTTCACCCTGCGTTCGCCGTCGCCGTCATCTCCTCCACCAGCGCCACCGGCGTCTCTCCTCCTGGGCCTCTGCTTACGGCCGCCGCGCTCATGCTTGCGGCGGTCCCTGGATGGCGCACCGCCATCGTCACCCTTCTTCTGTCGCGCCCTCCACTGCTCCTCCGTGTACATTAACTTGCCGCCGACTGTTATTGGCTCAGTGGGGGGCTGCTCCTCACGGTCGTCGATGGCCTTAAGCCTCCCAGTCACCTCCTCGACAGTGAGCGTGTCGAGGTCAAGGAGGGTCTCAATGGCGATGACGAGCTGGGAGTACTTCGTCGGCACGACGCGCAGGTACTTCTCCACCGCGCGCTTCTCGTCGAGGTCCCGATCTCCGTGCAACGCCATCTGCTGCATTAGGGTGGTGAGCCTAATAGCAAAGTCTTCGACTTGCTCACCGGGGCGGAAACTCAAGTTTTCCCAATCACGACGAAGGCGCTGCAGCGTCGCTCGGCGGACCCTGTCCACGCCGATGCGGGCCGCAGCGATAGCGTCCCACGCATCCTTCGCGCTCTCCTTGTCGGCGAGGGGAATGCCCATCTCCGGGGGCACGGCCGCGATAATGGCCTCTAGTGCCCGGTGATCATCGCGGTAAGAGACCGGCTCCCCCTCGACGGCGTCCCAGAGCTCCCGTGCTTGCATCTTGAGCTTCATCAGCTGGGACCACTCATGGTAGTTGCTCTTCGTTAGCATCGGCCAGGTGGTGCCTGCGCCGGAGTCGCGGTAGACGGTGTGGATGACCGGCGACTCCCGGCGGCCTCCACCGCGCCCACGACGGCGCACCGGGGAGGGAGACGGGGCACGGCGCCGCGACGGGCTGCGCTCTGCGCGCCTCCTGGCGGGACTGCGTGCCCGATCTCCACCTCCGTCAACCTCTCCATCGATCTCTGCTCGAAGCATTGCTGCAGCGGTTGCCGCGGCTTCTGCCGCTGCAGCGGCCTCCTTGGCCGCCTGGACTGCTGCTGCTGCAGCTGCCTCCGCGGCTGCCAAGCGCCCTTCCCGAGCTGCACGATTTGCGGAGATAGACATGGTGTGGCTCTCTGGATCTCAACCTGGCTCCAATACCAATTGTTGGAAGCTATAAAATATATGTTATGACACACACAAGCTTACATTACATAGGAGGAGTACATGTCCTTTTATAGACTTTTAAGTCGGTGCTACAGTAGCAGCTACAGTAACCGATATTGTGCAATCTGTTTACAGCTAGAAGGAAAATCCAAATTGACAATTACTACTGCCTGTTATCTAGTAAAACTTACTAGCTAAGTAAACAAGGTCCTAGAGATATCTAGTACTAGTAATAAAATATAAATACTAACACAAGGATTATTGCTAACAATAAGGTAGGTATTTATTGTGGTTTGTTGGTGTGTGCTGAACCACCATTTCAATCTTTCCACCTGACAGGAAAGCATAATAACTCGTAAAGAAATGGTGACGAAAATGATAATCATAGTTGGAGAGAAAGTACTTTTGGAGGCCTTGAAGAAGCTTCATTACTGTGTAAGTTCAGAGCTGCATGCATTTTCTTGTTTCATGCATGTCAAACCTGAGGAACCTTTCAAGGCTTGTGTTGGTTCTTCTCTTTGCAAGTTCAAGCTTGTATAGGAGGGACTTCGTAACACATTTTGTTTCTCAATTTCACCGTAATAACCTGTTAAAGGTTGTTTTACTTAATGCTGATTGCATGAGCCTGGCTGCATAACAGAGGGCTTTTCAGTTTCCAAATCCAAACCTGTATCGTTTCTGAAAGCAAAAGCAATTGATCTATGTCTTATGAATAGTATGAATATGCAACTGTCGCCATACAAATTAGTCATAACAAGGCTGTTATGTGCTTAATCTACTTTTAACATTTCTATAGTTGAATTGTTTGATGGTTCATGCATGGTAAGAGAGATTGATAGGAAATTATCAAACAACTTCATGCCTCTTGAGCACTAGTGGTTATGTGCAAAGAGAAATTGTTGCACAATTAGGGGGTGTAAGAATTTTTTGGTGGCTCTAATACCCACTAATGAGGACCTACACCTAGAACACCAACTTACTCTGAGTTGATCGGTTCTTTTATAATTTCTAGTTACTTAGTGCAGAGGGTCCTTTCGACGGCAGAACCGTCTTCTCACTTCTGGGTGGCAGAGCCTACCAACAGATGAAGCTGACTTTCGGGTGGCAGAGCCAACCTACGATGAAGTCCAGACCTGTATGATCCCAGGTGGCAGAGCCTACCTTCGATGGATCACAACTTATGCACTAAGTACCTAGAAACTATATGGCCCAACCGGGAGACTAACACTTGAAATAAAACTTTATTTCAACACAATAATTTTACACAAAGAGTGGCTACCTAGCACTTACCCCTCACACCTCTCATATCATGCTCTCATGGATGGATGTATGGCATGGCAAGAGGGGGTCTCTATTTATAGGCAAGGGGGATTCATATGGTTATGCCAAGTGTCCCCCTTCTAGAGTATTCCTAAATATTATAATATCCACTAATTTCTTTATTACCTATTCTACACCTTTCCTTGGTAAATATCTTGATTCATGAGATTTGGAAAAGCTTCTAGAAGTTTAAATTGCTCTCTTTCAATACTCCCCCTCAATGCAAACTTCTCTCCAAAGTTGTCTTGCAGACCATGCCGAGTGCCTCCCGAAACCTTTCAAACTTTGCCTTGTTTAGGCCTTTTGTGAAGATGTCGGCAGTCTGCTCATCAGTCTTGATAGGCACCATCTCAATCTCTCCTTCAAGGACCTTTTCTCTTATGTAGTGATAGTGGATTTCTATGTGCTTGGTCCTTGCATGAAAAACTGAATTTTCTGCTAGACGTATAGAGGATAAGTTGTCACAGAAAATCCTTACTCCGTAGTCTGTAGGTTGATGAAGATCCTTCATCAATTGCTTAAGCCATGTGCTCTCTTGAGTTACCATTGCCGCCGACCGATACTCTTCTTTAGTACTAGATAATGCCACAGTAGGTTGTCTTTTGCTGCACCATGATATAGCTCTGAACCAATACCGAAGAAGTATCCTGTGGTTGACCGTCATGTGCCATAATCTCCAGCATAGTCGGCATCAAAATATCCCATCACCTGGCAATCCTTCGCCTTTTGGTATAAAATACCAAAATTGATGGTGTCTTTAACATACCTGAGGATATGCTTGACTGCATCAAGGTGAGGCTTCTTTGGATTGCTCATGTATCGACTAACCACTCCTACGGATAAGAAATATCTAGTCGAGTCAGTGTGAGATAGATGAGGCTTCCGACCAACTGTCGATACATAGTCATGTCCTCTAAGTTCTTTCCATCATATTCTGATAGCCTCACATTTGGATCCATAGGAGTAGAAATGGGCTTGCAGTCAAGCATTTCATACCTTTGTAAAAGATCCTTGGCATATTTCTGTTGACCCAGAAATAGCCCTTCCTTTGTGCGCTCCACCTCAAGTCCAAGAAAGGGATTCAATTCTCCAAGCTCCTTCATTTGAAATCTGACCGAGAGATTCTCCCTTGTCCTTTGTATTTTCTCGGAGTAATCTCCCGTGATGATCAAATCATCAACATAGACTAGGACTATTGCTAGTCTATTATCCTTGGCCTTCACAAATAAACTAGAATCCGATGAAGCGACTTTGAAACCACTTTGTATGAGAAACTCACCGATTTTCCCATACCAAGCTCGCGGTGCTTGCTTCAAGCCATAGAGTGCCTTCTTCAATTTACAAACATACCCGGGGTGGATCTTACTCTCAAAACCTCTTGGTTGCTCCATGTAGATGTCCTTGTCAAGCTCGCCATGTAAGAATGCATTCTTGACATCCATCTGCCACAACTTCCAAGACTTGCAAGCAAACAATGCTAGCAAGACTCGAACAGTTGTGATTTTTGCCACCGGACTGAATGTTTCTTCGTAATCCAGCCTATATTGTTGAGAGAAGCCCCGAGCCACAAGATGAGCCTTATACCTCTCAATTAAGCCATCAGGACGAGTCTTTATCTTGTAAACCCATTTGCAAGATATGGGCTTTACTTCCTTTGGCCTTGGCACCAAATCCCATGTTTGATTCTCATTTAGTGCCCTGATTTCCTCTTCCATCGCCTTATGCCACTCGGGACCTTTTTCTGCTTCTTCATATGAGGATGGCTCAATAGGTATAGACTCATTAACTAGGGCAGCATTAGCATACCTTGGATTAGGCTTCTTCTATCTTGTTGTCCTTCTTAATTCTTGAATAGGTTTGTCAAGCTCTACTTGTGGTAGTTGAGGCTCCACTTGATGTACACCAGTCTTCCAAGGACTCTTGTCTTCGTTTGGAGAACCCTCTTTATCTTTTTTTGGGGTTGATTGATGCTCTTCTTCTTCTTAGATTCCTTCTGAAACCTCCTCAAAATCATATAATTTTGGTAGCTCAACCTTCTCCGGTGACCACCATGCTGAGGCTTCATCAAACACCATATTTCTTGAGGTGTGACACCTTCCTGTGGTTGGATCGCAACACCTCCAACCTTTTCGTGCATCATCCTAGGCAACAAAGATGCACTGCATTGCTTTCTTCTCAAACTTGCTCCTTAGGTGACCGGGCACAAACACATAGCAAACACAGCCAAATACTTTGAGATGGCTTACCACCGGCTTCACCTTCCATAATAGCTCATGTGGTGACTTGAATTCGAACTTAGTTTATGGTAGCCTATTAATCACATAGGCTGCTGTCCTCATACACTCGGCCCAGAACCTTGCTGGTACATTCTTAGCATGGAGCATACTTCGACAAGTCTCCGCAAGATGGCGATTCTTGCGCTCCGCTACTCTATTTTGTTGTGGAGTATTGGGACAAGTTAATTGCCTTCTTATTTTGTGCTCCTTAAGATAGTTGATGAACTCATTTGATAAATATTCTCTCCCATTATCAGTATGGAGGCACTTAATTTTTACGTTGAGTTCACCTTCTACCTTTTCCTTGAACTCCTTGAATTTTGTGAAAGCTTCAGACTTCTCTTTCATAAAGTAAACCCAGACGTACCTTGAGAAGTCATCAATGAAAGTCACCATGTACCTCATACCTCCAATAGATATTTGCTTGACTAGGCCAAAAACATCCGAGTGTATGAGATCCAATGGTGTCTCGGACCGATGTTTTGAATCCTTGTATGGCAACTAATGAGCCTTGCCATACTGACAACCAGCACAAACAGTATTTGTCCGGATGTCCACTTGAGGAATCCCCTTTAATACTTGCTTCTGGATCATCTCCTTCAGCTTACTGTAGTTAACATGTTCAAGATGCACATGCCAAAGATCACCCGTCTCATTCCTCCGAGCCTTGTCCACATAAACAGATTCAGTGGAGAGGACATAGACCAATTGTCTCCTCCTTCCTTCCATGATGGGTGTGCCAATTACCTTTAATTTTTTAAAAATTGCCACACCTTCCGGCCTAAAGAGCACATATTTTCCTTCTGCTGTCAATTGAGGGACCGACAACAGATTCTTCTTCAAGCCAGGAATATGATAAACTCTATCAAGTTGGAGTTGCTGGGGACCATACCTTGGAACAACCGCTTTTCCAACATGAGAGATTGATAACTTTGAGTTATCTGCCATAAGCACAACTCTCCTTCCTTTATAGTCGGTGATTCCCTCCAAATTTTTATCATCACTAGTTATGTGGTTTGAGCACCAAGAATTATTGATCCAATCCTCCTTGTAATTAATTATTGGATCAGTTGTTGCTGCAAAAGTATGTACCTCCGAGTCCTCCAACTCATCTTCGTCAACACTTGAGAAAACCCAGCTTCAACATCCCATTCTTCTTCACTAGTGTAGTTTTCTTTTTCTCACTTGTGGTGGTGGCCACATTCCCTTCAAAGCGCTTCTCATTCTGCTTCTCATTTCCTTCAAAGCGCCTCCTTGGAAACAAGCATTCTCGAGCAAAGTGACCCTTCTTACCACAATTGAAGCATCCATCCTTCCTTGGTTGTTGTTGCTAGTTTTCTCGTCCATGGGCTCCCCTGAATAGCTACTTTTCTCCTTTGGGTGATGCTTGCCACCTTCCATCCATCTTGGTTTCGACTTTTCTTGCCTCCTAGGTGGTCCCTTCTTTTTGCTTGTGAAGAGAGCCTCCTCTTCTTCCTTCATAGAAATGCCTCCCATCCTCTTGGCTAACTCCTCCTGATTAGCCAACAGATTTTCTAACTCCACCAATGAAGGTTGAGTCAGTCATCCACTCACTGCGGTTATAAACCTATGATATTTGAGTCTAAGGCCATTAATGATGATTCTCCTCATGCGGGCATTACCAATTTTCTCCTCCGGTGCCAGCTCGGATATCTCTCGACATATGAATTTTATTTTTGTGAAATATTGACCAATAGGCATAGTTCCTTGAGAGATACCTGAGAGCTTCTTTTCTAATAATTGTAGGCGTGCTTCATTCTTCTTCGAGAATAATTTTTTAAGGGTCTCCTAAGCTTTCTTTGGGCTACCTGCATCTCGGATATGCTCCAGTAGGTCCTCCTCAATAGTTGTCTTCAGCACGAACATGGCCTTGCCGGCTTTGATACGCCATTTCCGCAAGGCATCGCCACTCTCCTTTGATGGAGGCTCCATTTCGATGCCCGCAACAACCTCCCATAGGTCTTGTCCTTGTAGGTAAGACTCCATGCAGGTCTTCCAATAGCTATATTTGTTACTGTTGAGCTTCTTAATGCCTCCTGCACTAAAGAGATCTACCATATCAATGGACACCGGTGTCAACTACGCTTGGTCCCGGACCAGCGTTGTTTCACAGTCCCGGACTGTGAACTCTGGCAGAGTCTCCCCTTAGTGCCTTGATGTTGTACCAAAAAAAACCTTTTTCTGACGGCCCCGGACCGTCACTGCTCCGATACCAATTGTAAGACTTTTTGGTGGCTCTAATACTCACTAATAAGGACCTACACCTAGAACACTAACTCACTCTGAGTCGATCGGTTCTTTTATAATTTATAGTTACTTAGTGCAGAGGGTCCTTTCGACAGCAGAACCGTCTTCTCACTTTCGGGTGGCAGAGCCTACCAACAGATGAAGCTGACTTCCGGGTGGCAGAGCCAACCTACGATGAAGTCCAGACCTTTGTTATCCCGGGTGGCAGAGCCTACCTTCGATGGATCATAACTTATGCACTAAGTACCTAGAAACTATATGGCCCAACCGGAAGACTAACACTTGAAATAAAACTTTATTTTAACACAATAATTTTATACAAAGAGTGGCTACCTAGCACTTATCCCTCACACCTCTCATACCATGCTCTCATGGATGGATGTATGACATGGCAAGAGGGGGTCTCTATTTATAGGCAAGGGGGATTCATATGGTTATGCCAAGTGTCCCCCTTCTAGAGTATTCCTAAATATTACAATATCCACTAATTTATTTATTATCTATTCTACACCCTTCCTTGGTAAATATCTTGATTCATGAGATTTGGAAAAGCTTCTAGAAGTTTGAATTGCTCTCTTTTAATAAGGGGTATTCAACCCAGTCTAGTCAAAACCTTTCCCTCAGAGTTTAGTTTTATGTGTATGAGTGTATCCTTCCTTTCATCCCCTACTCCACTTGATTAGACTTGATGATGTGCAGTTTGTAATGGTTTGAAATAACCTGTTTGTCCAGCTGTTGTATAATATTTTCTTTACTCTTCTCAGGCATGATCTTAAGTGTTCCAAATAAGTAATGTGCACTACCTTTTTTCTTAATGGCATCTAGTGTCACTTTGTTTTTGGCTTCTGTTGCAGCCATCATTATGGTACAAGCCTTCTGTTGAAGCAGTGTCTAGCGATTCTGTAATGGCAGCACCAGAACAATTATCCTTGGATAAGGCAGGTGGAGATTGTTCATTAACTCTGAGTGTTAACCATGTTGATCACATCCACCAAATGCTGTGTCTGAACATGCCACAGTTCTTAGCACCAAAGTATGTGATACCCTTGCAGCGGATATGGTGCCCAAAGGTCAAGATTGTCTGGCACCAAGTGGTGTGCCAGAAACATCTAGTTCTGCTGTTACCATGTGTGGGGCTTCTACAAGTGCAGAACCCAGGTGCAGAGATCCTCCTGTACAGATGATGCCACCTGGAAACTCCAAAAACCAAGTTTCCTTTGTAGGAAGAGTGGCACCTGTTCATGAAGGTCTTTTGAGAACAATTTCAGTAAGCTCTTCATCTCCTGGCCGGGAAGTATGCAAATCTGCCACACCAACCACAGGACGTACTGGTTATGCTTCTTTAGCACAAGATAATACCTCCCAAACCCATGGAGTTTCTGCTCCAGGTTTCATTGCTAAGGGCTATGAATCTGCTGTACCAAGCTTGTCACTTGGAAATTCCAAAGGAACAGGCGTGAAACAACTCAATTCTGCACCGAGAATAACACCTGAAGGCCAGAAATTCCTTTCACTGGGTACTGCGCCACGAAGCCCAGCACCTCGTGATTTAGTAAAATGCCAGGCTGGTCTGACATTCGTTGCCATACCTCCAGTTCATGCGCCAGGTAAGCCTCTCTCTCTCTGTGCAAGACCATTGCTGCCTACCAAATATGGATAATTAAGGTTTTCATTTCTGTGCAGGCCTTGGCAAATCACCGTCCATTAAGATCGAGGGCCATGATTTTCAGGCACCGAGTATCACACCAAAAGGACAGTGCTCCAGCATCAAGTTAAGCGCCAAAGTTGCATGAACCTGTGATAGCTGATACGAGCATCAAGGGCTGCGATTCTCTAGCACTGAGTATCACACCAAATGGCCATGATGGTCCAGCATCAAGTAATAAAACTCCAAAGCGCCATGAATCTGAGATGGTTGATACGATGCCAGAAAGCAGTCACTCTCAATGCCAGAGTATCGGCACAAAATCCTGTGATGCTCCTAAACCAAGTGCGGTGCCTGAAAACTCTTACTCTGGAATATGAAACTGACTAGCTTTGGTGCTTCACTTCGTTGCTTTGGCTAACACTAATAATGCCTGGTGTGTGGTGGCTGCAGGAGCTGGGGAGCCGAAGAAAGAACAGGCTGTGGTGACTGGCTCGCAGGGTAAATCATCTGTTCCAGGCCTTGATGCTAGCAGCCATGTTACTGGGGCAGCGTGTGCCCTTATCGCACTATCAAGTCTGCGAGAGAAGGCCGGGCGATAGAGCAGCAGCTGTGTTGTTAAAAACTGTTGTTCCCGTTGGATCAGATCCTTGTTCTGTACACCGGCCGTTTGTGGTTGTAGCAGTGGTGTAAGCCGGTGGGAATGTATGCATCAGTGTATGTATGGAATGAATGACCCCGTCGACTCTTCTGAACAATAAACCCTCTTTGATCCTAATGCGTATGGTTGCGCTTGCTGTGCCCGTTGCTTGGCAGTAGCTATGATGAATTGCTAATGTGTCCTGCTTCTTCTCATCCATGCATCGACATGGGAGATAGTGTACTGAAAAGTGTGGGAAGTGCTATGGTCTCTCACACACCCCATGTGCTGGCCGGCGGTATAATGCGGTTGTGGCGTTGCAGACAGAGACCATGGTTGGGCCTTGGCTTGGCGCTGGCTATCAATTGCAAATTTGCACCTTGCTTTGGCAGATAGGAATCTTTTTTTTATAAAAAAATTACTATCTATTCTATTATTCTTTTTGCAAAAAAAAATGACTTCGTACGGTAACTGGTCACATCTTATTTTTACTCTTATTCAGCAGATGGACTGACGTAAGTCCATACGTTATTAGCTAGCAGACGCACGTTTTTGAAGGCATCACGCGTCACATCAAAAACATATATATGCGCGCGTCGAAAATCTACATGGTCATTTACTTGATGGATCATTTTTTCGCAGGCCTGGCTTTCTTTTCAATGCACAACGTGCACATTGACGAAACACGTGGACGTGCACATTGACGGAGTACTAACATTAGATAGAAATACGTTTTCGCAGCACACTTGCGTGCAAGATCGATCACATCAAGATGGTGCCTCTCCCACTTGCTTGGCTTGCAAATTAAATCAGTCTCGAGTAACCGTGACTTGCTGTCGCCCTGCTACCGGACCGCCATGCAATTGCAATGCATCATGCATCAATCGATATATAGGAATAGCTTCAACTGCAATACACGCACGTTGGGTATATAGTAGGGGTAGCAATGCAAGATACTACCACCTTTTTTTTTTCTTCTGTGATTATTATATACTATATAGTCGTCTACAATCAACTTCGTTAGTGTACATACATATCATGTTTACTGCAAGTGGCTTGACCTTGATTTCGACCACGTGCAGTCGATCATCAGTTTTCTTATTATTTGGCCTGCCTAATCCTGATTCCTGCATGGACAGATGCAAGTTAATTAGGGATGGGTTACCAGCTTTGTGATAGTGGCGGCAAACATTTTTTTTTTTTGGTTGCGAAGAAAGCAATTGCTAAAATAGTAGCAGTGTTGTGTAAAAAAAACTAAAGGCTCCATCAACATTGCGTTTTCCTTAGTATTCTATATTTTTTCTCTAGGCTGTGTGGATGGCTCCTTATGTCAAATCGGTAACGAGTTGACTTAGTATTCTATTTTTTTCTTTAGGATGTGTGTATATGGCTCCTTATGTCAAATTGGTAACGAGTTTGTTGATGCAAAAATCGTGTATTCATTACTTCATGATCTCTAGCTGGCACCCTATCAGTTACACCATTGATTAGTTCAAAGTTAAAGAACAATCAGTCACACTGGTTTTCTTCAATTCGGTGATCTAAGGCCAGAGTTTAAATTACGCCACCATACCATTTTTTTTCAACCTAACACATTAGGCACCTACTCCTAACTCTTTTCATTCGGGCCATTTTCATACTTAATTAGTTCATGCACTATAGTTTGAGATACAAATAGTGGAGCTGCACGTTAATTATATATGCTCATGCTTAATTATTCCAATCTCAACAAACAAAGTAAAGTGTTCTGGTTTGTTGCTGAAATTTTTTGACAACTTTATTTATCAAAAAGCTTCGGAGGGATATGCGCATGTACATGATGTCCGCTATATATGCTCTTGTATATATTATTTGGTAATATATGTTAACAGCAAAAGGTTCAATCAATTAATTGTTGGTAATTAATAGTCAAGTTTGACATACCTATCAATTGAATTGGATCAGTCCAAGCATTGTACGAAATGGTCAATTCATCACATGTCTATAGTGATTTCAAATCAAGAATAATGTCCACATCATCACTCGATGTTAATCTACCATCTTGAGTAATAAAGCTCCACTGAGGTCATAATATAGACTACAAACATCTAATTCAATTTGATGCTTTTTTTTTGCCGACATGTTGTTGCGTGTATCAATATATATGATTCCCAACAATCTAGGACACATTTGATTTAATATCTAAAAATATAATTAAGATATATGGGGTTTGAAAATATAAGAGATATAGATATAGATATAGATATAGATATAGATATAGATATAGATATAGATATAGATATAGATATAGATATAGATGATACAGATATAGATAGAGTTTTTTGAAGTGCACATAAATGCCATGTTGTTGATGCACGCTATCATATCACAAACAATTTCTATCTATATATACGCCCCTCACTGATTCATCTCCATATACAACTAGATCAAAGAAACCAATACTTTTCATCATGACAACTATCAATGACCATTGCTGGCCGGAACCCATTGTACCTGTACAAATCATTTCAAACTCCGGTGTGCCCACTGTGCCACAACAATACATCAAACCTCCATCTGAGCGTCCTTGTGGTAGCACAACTAGCATGAATTGTCCTGATCTTAGCATCCCTATCATTGATCTTGCATGCTTCTCTGACATCCCTGAGCATCGCAAAGCGGTGCTAGAAGCAATCGGTGAAGCATGCAAGAACTGGGGATTCTTCCAAGTAGTGAATCACAGTGTGGACATAGATTCAGTAAAGACGATGAGAGAGGCATGGAGGGAGTTCTTTGACCTGCCTATGGAAGAGAAAAAGTTATATGCAAACACACCAGTGACATATGAGGGCTATGGGAGCCGCCTTGGGGTTGAGAAAGGTGCGACCTTGGACTGGAGTGATTATTACTTCCTAAACCTCCTGCCAAATGATATGAAGAACCTTGAGAAGTGGCCACAGATGCCTCGTCACCTCAGGTAATAACGAAATGATTTTTTATCTATTAGCTTAACTAAACGTTCTCTTGTGTGTACTGTATTTATTATGCATGGTGTCTTATCTTTTGTTATGTTAACTGTGTGTGATCCAACTTAGAATTCAGGCGTCTTTTGCTTCTATCTATTTCTTATTACCATATATATCTGCGTGCGATGATTCAACTTGATTAAGGCCAAGGAGCTAGAAATACAAAAAAATTAAAGAACTAACTTCGATTCTATATATATGATGCGCAAGAGTGAAAGCCTTTGCATATAAATATATAAATCGTGAATGAAAACTCTTATAGTCTTATATATGTCAAGAAACTTAACTCTTGTGTATGTATGTGCAGGGAGGTGACTGAGAAGTATGCATCCGAGCTCATGAATCTGAGTGAAGTATTGCTCAGGGCCATGTCAAGCACCTTAGGATTAGATGAGGACTACCTTCACATGGCTTTTGGTGGAAATAAGCGAATCTCAGCGTGCGTGCGTGTGAACTACTATCCAAAGTGCCCAGAGCCTGAGCTGACCCTTGGCCTTTCCTCTCACTCTGATCCTGGCGGTATCACCTTGCTCCTTGTTGACGAAAATGTCAAGGGAACACAGGTACGCAAGGGGAACACATGGGTCACGGTGCAGCCGATCCCGGGCGCCTTCGTTGTGAACGTTGGAGATCAAATTCAGGTTAAACTTAATTCCCTCAGTGTGATCTTTTTTAATTATATATATTCAGCTTACATCCATGGATGTGACAGATCTTGAGCAACGGCGCGTACAAGAGCGTGGAGCACCGCGCTCTGGCTAGCTCCGGCGACGACCGCCTCACCATCGCCTTCTTCTGCAACCCTTGCGGCGACATCCCCATCGCGCCGGCTGCTCAGCTGGTGGGCCTTGAGTCGCCGGCGGTGTACGGTCAACCGGCCATCACCTTCAATGAGTACCGCAAGTATGTGCGCACCAAGGGCCCCCGTGGCAGGGCGCAGGTGGAGTCCCTCTCCCTCTCCCTCTCCCTCAGCAGCAGCAACACCTCCCCATGAATTAACCTAGCAAGAGAGATGGGAATAAAGTGCAGCTAGTTGACCTATACAGTACATAGCAACTATCTTGTATATATCTTACTAAGTATTGTGTGCCCATGTATTTTGCTTGCAGCGTGTGTTTTTGTGATGCCAGAATGTCAGATAGTTATGTGTTAATATAAGTTGTGACTAGCCACATACAAATCATCTATTAATTGGTTTGTACGAATTTCAGTCGGTATGGTTGATTGCAGTAACCATGCATGCATGTACGTTGTACGAACATATCTAGTCGCGCGAACGTGTTTCATGAGCCCGATCGAACGACTAGAAACTGCAAAAGTTGGCTAGCTAGAAAGTCGTCTTAATTTGTTAGCCACAAGATATCTTTGTAGGCTAGAGTGGTGTATCCAAGCCGCTGGCTTCTCCGATCCTTACGAAGTATGGCTGAAAGATAAAAATTGGCCCACACCAGAACTAGCAGAGGGCGACAACCAAAGATTAGTTTCTTTCTCTGCTATATATACACAGGCGGCGGTGTTCACGTACCTAGCGAGGCAATGGGCTCGTTTAGTTCCATACCGAATTGGCATTCTGTACAGTGCCACGTTAAATCAGCATACTGTAATATTTTGTTTGTATTTGATAAAAATTGTTTAAACTTTGACTAATTAGGCTCAAAATGTTCATTTTGTAAAGTACAATAAAACTATGTAATTAGTTTTTAATTTTATCTATATTTAGTACTCCATGTATATGATAGTATTTTAATGTGATGATAAATAAAAATTCTGTATAGTAAATTTGATGACCAATTTAGGGCCAAACACGGAGAGGCATCATCATATTTTGCCCAGGATAAACGAACGATTTGACCCGACCTGCGGCATCTAGCGGCCCACAGATGAATTACTTCGTGGGCTCTAGTTTTTACTGAAAGTACTTATGTGGGCCTTTCTAGATGCTTGGCCGCGCGAACGACACCAAGGTCATGGGCAGTTGTGGGAGCAGAGCAGGAGCAGCTCACAGTCTTTGTTGTTCTGCTGAGTTGCCCGCGCCGCGTACCGGATATTGGCGATGAGCCCGCCGGCCACATGATATGATCGCCCCTCGCCCCAATAGTAGTAACTAGTAGACTAGCGCGCCCTCGCGCCACGTCGGAAGAGCTGTTGGTTTCACAGTATAGTATCATTAGCAGAAGTATAAAGAAGTTGGATAGTATTCACTAATATGGTGATAGCATTGACTATCGTAAGGTAGCATAACAGGAAAATTTACAAAGAGTAATCATGTTTCCTAACCCCATCTTTCCTGTAATTGAAGGCTTACTAACAATACATTCTGGACATACCAAATAATGACTCTAGAGTATGAAAAATATATGAACTAAGCAAAAAGACAGTCGTATGTAACGATGGATGTGGTACAGACTAAAACACATACAAGAGTTGCCGCATGTACAAAACTGGGAATCAAGCAAAAAAAAGAACAAAACGTCCAAAGAAGTTTGTTCCAATTATGCTTGAGGTAGCAGCATTTACCTTAGTCAGTGATGTTAGCCTGAGATATCTTACTCACTGTTTGTTTCATGAAGTAAAAATTGTCTAGCTTTACACAGTTATAGCACAAATCTGAAGAATTTAAAGGACTACTTATAGGTTGCCTGAGGGATTTCCATTTCTTTTCCATACTAACAGCTGGAAACTATATGAATAATATGAAAATATGCTAACACAACTAATTAAAGCCCGTGTATACAGTTGGTAACTAAGAATACGACGCTATGAATATACAATTTCAAACATATTATAAGTCCAGGTCGGAAAGCATCAGGGCAGATTAAAGCAAAACAATAGAAATTGTTTTTTAAGATTTAGGTAGGCCGAACAGAAGAAAAAATGTTCTAATGTCCAATACCTCAGGTTCCATATCCGTCTATAGCTAGGTCCCACTTTCACCTGGAGAACATGGAGAAAGGAGCATAACATGACCTATACTGACAGATTAGATGGTTTTATTTGAATGCATATCCACACCATAATATGTGCAAAGAAATGGAAAATATAATCCATGGAAACGAATATTTCAACAACCACCACTTGCAAATTACTCAGCAGTTGCTTTTTTGATGAATGGGTAATTTGGCCATATTTTTGTGGCACCTTATTCAACCATTTTGAGAAAAGAGAGGAGTATCTGTTTTATTTAATCATAATTTGCTTTAAACACTCATGGTTTAAACAGCACTGGGGCCATGTAACTACCAAAACCATCGAATAGAATTTGATAATGGTGAGTGTTTGCACCTGAAATATGATAAATAAAAGTATGATGACTGGGTGGCCCTGCACCTAATTAGGAAAACATGTGAAACTCCTCATTCTGTTTACTCGTAGCACTACTGTAAGATGAGAGGCATGGTAGACAGCAGGCACTCAAGCTAAACAGAATGAAGTAAAGATTAATGAAAAATATAAGAATTATATCTATTAGACGAGAAGTGCTTGAAGTACTTAATTTTATAAAAGTTCCATAAATATGATGAAATATACAGGAGGGGGCAGGCTTAGCAGGGACAAAACATGTGATGGGAACATTGTGACTTACTGAATGTGTAGGTTACAGTGCTCGTATAGGGAGATCACTTTCTGACAGCAAACATATAAAGTAACAATTACAGAAAAAATAAGATGCAACAGTGAAGAATCCAAGAATTTTTTTTGGATGAAAATAAGATCTTTAGATGCCTCAGAAACATAGCAATCATCATTTGTTCATCAACTTAGAGCCTCAAGACATGGTGATAACTGATTTACCCTCAACCCTTAGAAACTGCATAGTATAAATAACACCCATGCCCAGTACCTCACAAGGGAGCAATCATCATTTGTTCATCAACTTGGAGCCTCAAAGCATGGCGATAACTGGTTTACCCTCAGAAACTTCATGATATAGCTAACACCCATAGCCAGCACCTCATAACACCCATGCCCAGTACCTCACAAGCGAATAATAATCATTTGTTCATTAACTTGGAGCCTCAAGGCATGGCGATAACTGTTTTACCCTTACAAATTGCATGATATAGCTAACACCCATGCCCAGCACCTCACAAGCGAATGAACATCAGATCGTATCATCGAACAATACACATGTAATTTTCATCACAGGCTTAAGAAGAAAAAAAAAACAAATGTGAAACGCTAAGCGAGAATCTGAATCTTAGACCATGCCGATCCACACGAGAAGCCAGCAAAACTGCAGGAACAGAGGGGCATAGAGAGAGGGAGCGACCAGAGGAAGCAACAAATGACAAAGGCCAAGCACAACACAGTATAGCGAATCCACTTTTAACCTTTTCACCTGCACGATAAAGGATCGGATGGACCCAATTTCGCTGACGTACGTGGATGGGGGTTCCTGGAGAAAAAACGAAGATGGCACAGAGAAAACACCCTCTTTTTTTTTAAGGAGCGGCGCAGGCGAATTGGAGCGTCCAACGTGCGAAAAGCAGCCGGAGGAAGGGGGACGACGACGACGACGACGACCGACGACGACCAGGCCATACCCACGTATAGTACGATCAGTGTTCACCGCCATTAATCCAAGACAGCAGCTAGCTAGCTAGGGTCTGGGGACATGACTTGCCAGCCGATGCAACTTGCCACTTACCACTTGCCAGCTAGCGGGGTGCGGGGACATATATGCATCCAAACGGCCTTGACTTGACTTATAATTTCCATTTCTCACAAATTGCTAAATTTTGTTTAACAAGCATCAGTACACTTTTACTTATTAGCTGGGATTATATTTTCAGTGGAGATTCCTCCAGTTCCAGTTGGCAGATTGGCTATGTCTTCTTAGGTCCATGGAGAGAGGGGATCCCTTGACGGAGTAATTGACTTGGACTCCCTGCACACCCGCTAGTATGTTTAATTGACTAAGATAGACGCGTAGACTAAAACACGCATTCTTGATGCCTTTCTACTAGCTAGAAACGTGTTGAAGCATCTTCATACACGGACAGAGATGGCGAATTATGTGTGTATATGGTAGACACTTCGCATTTCGTCTCAAGCGATGTGTGACGTGGATTGAACTATCTTCGTGAGAATTTCTTCTATTTTTGTGTTTCACTCTTGCCAATTGCGTCTGTCGTTCACTCCTTTTCTATTGTCACCCTTCACGTCCTCTAGGTTGTGTGGCATGCTAATATTTTTTCGACTCAACTCGTCGACATGGGTCGTCTTGACAAAGTCACAAAGAGCCTTAGTCACACGCACACTCCAGCCAAGATAGGGGTTTGCTCGAGAACCTAGGATTCATTATATATACAGTGTGTGTTTGGTTCCTAAGCTATCTTCAGCCAGGCTGGTAAATGTCGTTGTTTGGTTTTCTTGCGTGTGATCTGGGCTGGTCAGGGCTGGCCAACCGTACGCCCCTGGCCTGGGGCAAGTGGAACGACCAAATTGGCCAGGCCAGCCCCGTCCGTCGCTCTCATCACCGCCCCGTCCCTCACCTCATGCTCCTTCCTCTGAAACGCCTCACCGCCCTCGACTCAGTCCTTCGCGCTCCTCCCAGTCAACGCCGCCGGAGAAGGTGCTGCAGCAATACATCGGGACCAGTTCGTCGCGCGCTCCGACAGTAGACCCGACGCCAAGCGCCTCGACGATGGAGACTCCAGCCGCGACGCGAGGGATTCGGGAATCGGGCCCAAGAGGAAGTCGATCTGCTGCCAGGACACGGCCATGGACTCGATCTGCCAATTGACGAACCACGGGAGGATGCAGCCGAGGGTGGAGGATGCGCCGGCAACAGAGGAGTTGGCTTGGCGGCGCGTCGGAGGTGGCCGGGGTCACGGCGAGGAGGGGAGCAGGGTGGCATGTGCGTGTGGCTCCTTCGCCGCGCGCAGCGCCGCCGCCCTCCTCAGCTTCCCCGTGGAGCACGTGGTTTAGGCGTTGGCCGAGCTCGCGCACATCAGCACGGGCGGCGTCGGCAGCTCCCCCTATTCAGATTCGAGCGCGGGGAACGAGATGAGGGCAGGACATGGGCGGCGGTCTGGCTGCTCGTCACCATGCTCACGGGTCACGGCCATGTTCGCCGCCACGGTCGCCCCTCTGATGCTATAGGCACGGACGTGGGCGGCGCAGACACCGGTGGGCGGCGGCACGGGTGCATGGCGTCCGCCGGGGGCCGGGGGGTGGTGCTGCACACGCATGCGGATATGGAGGTGGAGCTGGGTTCGCCGGAACACACCCTGAGGATGCAGTCGGCGGGCAGGACGGGCTCAAGCTCGCAGCGGCGCACGACCTTTTCATCCGCGATGGAATCTGAAGATCGGTTTTAGTTTCTCTGAAATCCATGTCTATCTTCTTGCTTTGCTCCGGTGTCACACGAGCATGCTAATCTGAAGCTTCGTTTGCTTTGAATCCTTGGTGGGTGATGACTGCTCGAGAAGTGGCCTGTTGATCGAGAACTTGCCCGTCGTGTGCTGCTCGGCGCCCTTGCTGCTGCTCGTCGTGTCCCTGTCTTATGAACCTCCACGCGCACACGGCGATGGCTGCCAACCGTGCTCGTTCAGGACGCCCACAACTTGTTTGACAAAGGAGGTAATCTTACCAAAATCGAAGGAGTGGTCATCGTATTGAAACAAACCAGGGAACCAAACATACTCTAGGGCTAGCCTGGCTTAGATAGTACAGACAACCAAACAAATTCTTACTAGAGCCTGGCTAAGTCTAGCCTGGTCAGGTTTTGCTAGTCAGACTTTGTTTGTACACAAACCAAACACGTCCATAGTGTCAGGAACCTCTTGGGCTTATAGGCTAGCCAATTGATAAGGAAGTGGGCTGGGTAGTCCTTAGCCCATGGAAGCAAGTGCGCAATATAAATATGACCGCATCATCGTTAGAAGACGACGTCAAAGGACCAAGAACCCAACCCAGCAGGCTACGGCAAGATTTCCTTTACCTTTCTCCTTCCTGTCTCCATGTACCCAAAACCTTCTAGAGTATCCCATTGCCCGATGACATGGCCCATGGCTTGGGGTGGCCAAGGCATGGACTAGCTCGATTGTTGGCGCCAATGCTTGGGTCTCTCCCTCGACGTGGCATGGTGGTCTGCCTGGCGTAACGGTGAGTATGACCCCAGGTACGTCGGCAGATGCACAGAGCCACACCGTGAGCTCTGCCTGACACGACCATGATGTTGGCCACACACGACATTCGCACTAGAGAAATCGCTCCTTCCTAAAAGCATACACACACACACAGAGATCGCTCCCGTTGCCACTCCCATTGCCGCTGTCACGGCAGTTCAGACGGCACCATTGGAGGCCGTTATGGAGAATGACTTGGAGCCTTCTACACGCCACTGAACTACCACAGTCGCCGGAGAATGAGCGGCCCAGAGAGTTGCTTGAGGGCGGAACTTCTCGAAGACACAGTTTGAACAAATGTTCCACGTACAGCTGAATGGCAAGCAAGTTTACTGTACAACTAAAGATGTCCATGTTTTCATACGAGGCAGAGTGCTTGCTCGAGGTTGGTGACGAGATCTGATATGGCGGGGCGGTTATCCCCGTGGAGGCACAGACATCGCGCCGGCATATTAGCCAATAGCTGCAGCGGCTGGAGCTGCTGCTGCTGCCACGTCATCTTCGGCGACGGACGCCTGTCGAGCACGTCCCCCAGCCTGCCGGCCTGGATGGTCGGCAGCGCGAACGACGCCAAGGTCATGGCCACCACGTCCTGCTTCGCCTCGTCCCAGACGCTCACCACGGGGGGCTGCCCTGTCAGGACCTCAAGCATGACCACGCCGAGACCGTAAACGTCGCTGGCTGCCTTGATGTGGCCCGTGCTGTAGAACTCCGGGTCGGCGTACCCGCCGCATGACGAAGCGGCGCCGGCGACCTCCACGGGCTGTGACGCCACGCCCGCTGCCCGCCACATCGACGCGGCCGAAGCCGGACAGGCGCGGCGCCCAGGCGGCGTCCAGGAGGACTTTGGAGGAGGCGACGTTGCCGTGGATGATGAGCGGCATGGCGTGGCAGTGCAGGTGTTTGATGGCGCGCGCCGCGCCAAGCAGCACCTGTACGCGTGACTTCCAGGACGTCATCACCGGAGACGACGACTGGTTCCTGCGGCCATGAAGGTGGTCGTAGAGCGAACCGTTGGGCATGTACTGGGTGACCAGCATGCGCTCGCCGTCGTCGGCGCATGTGCCCAAGAGGCGGACGATGTGGTCGTGCCGGAGCGGCTGCTCCTTGAAGAAGGCGTCCTCCGCGCCTGGCCGCCCGCGGTTGAGGCGCTTGACGGCCACCTCAGGCCCGTTGTGGAGCTTTCCCTTGTACACCTTGGTGCCAGAGTCGGCGTCGGAGCTGAGTACGACGGTGAAGTTGCTGGTGGCCACCACGATCTCGGCCAGCGTGAACTCCAGATCCTCAGCTCCCGATTCATTCTAGGGATCGAAGACAAGATTACAATAGTGCAGACCATACATCGACAGAGTTGACTTGATGACGGATAGATGATCCTACGTTCCATCTGGGATTGGGATGAACGGGAGCTGGGATGATTTCCATCGAGGCGTCGAGCTATGCCGATGTAGCTGATGACACGGGGATGATGGAGAGGAGAGGTAGGTGTCGATCTTGCGGTCGACGTCCCTGAACCTTTCGGACAGCCTGGACGCCGAGAAGAGCTGGGACGTGAACCCCTTCCTCTGGCAGGACATGACGAGGCTGTGCGCCTCCAGGAGCGTGGCGTCGAGCCCGGCCAGCGCCCGCCTGGCCTCCGGGTCTTGCAGGCAGGGGACCAGGTCGGCGAGCATGGCGACGCGGCGCGCTAGGTGCTCGCGGTCCTTGGTGTTCTGCCGAGCCGTCCGATCATGGAGATGAGCCCGCCGACGTCGAGGCCGACGGCCTGCGCCACCGTCGCCGCGCTCTCCAGCCCGTTCCACATCGCAACCGATCACTGATAGATTACCGGGTGAAGGGGGCATGCCAGTATGCCACCCAACTGACCGCCTGCCGCTGCATGCGCCCTGCTTGACTTTGAGATTGCCCCAGTTGCAACGACACTTGGCTGTCTTTCTCTCGAAAACAATAGCACTTGTCCATTCTCTCTTTGTTTCTTTGTTACTAGCTAGTAACTCCGCACTTCAGATGGAGCAGTGATGGTCATTCTATATTTACATATACATATATATAGTTATATTAAATACTGTATACATGATGTGGGGGATATGAATCATGATGCTGTATGCATGGGCGAGCATAGATATGGACTATGGAGTGCCCAGCATGTGAACCAAACCCCTTGCTCACTTGGAATCTAATACATAGTAAACCACTCATAATAGCATGATCCTAAAGGAATTGGAGCTCATTTAGACCTAGATAACAACTGCTGACAAATCCGGATCTAAATATTACACTTACTAGTTCTAGACCCACATGATATATACCCTATGATAAATTTGTCTTTTTACGCTGAAAGTTAAAGGTCCAAAACTAACGGAAGGCCATTTTTCTAACAAAATTTTATTTCGAGGACCATTTTCCTAATTCTCCCGTATTAAATCCAACGCTGTGGTTTCCTGCGCTGCGTGGTGGACATCCAGCCTACTATATGTGTTGTACTTCTTCTTACCTATCAACAAGAGATACTATAAACTTATCCGTTCAACAAGCTTAATGAGCAACTTGCATTGTGAAGGGGTGTCGACTGAACTCTCTTTTTTATTTGGCCAACAGGGATGAACACATAGGCGCGTGGCCGTCCTGCATGTCAAAGAGCATGAGGTAGTGGTCGTGGCGGCGCCACCATGGGCGTCTCCACGTCAGCTCATCAAGTCGAGCTCGGCACGGCCACCTGGCCGGCGGTCAGATATCCAACACTATTCATGTGTATATACATAGGTTACAGCATGGAGCCTAGCTCAATTCATAGTCATATAAACTTAAGAAACTATCCATTGTGTGGTATCATCCATCCATGGTTTCATGTGAAACACATTTGTAAACCAGGCCGTGCGCACAGGTCCACTTGCAGAGTAATGTTCCTGCATATTGTTGTTTGGGCGGGTCATACGATTCAGCAATACAGTTCTTGACTTACATAACAATTAATATTAAACAAAGATTCGTCAAGGAATCTAGCCAAAACAAGCTTGCGTCAGGTTCAGGAGAGTACGCAGAATAAGAACTACTTGTATACACGTTAAAAAGCTCCACGACCCTACCTAGGACTACTTGTACACGGTAAAATTTCCATGACGGAATCCATATCTATTGGGGTCGGCTATGGCTAAACGTTCATTTCTAGCTAAGTCCTCATCTTGATCCATGAGGGTATCATCCATATCTTCACTTTGTCCAACCCCCATCCATCTGCCATTCAACGATTTCCCAACATCACTAGTGTGATTAGCATATATATTTACAAGGTGGTATTTAATTGTAACGACATGTATCAACATTACCTGTTTGGTGGTTGTTTCTCGCCATCTTTAACAATACAGCCCTCCCGACGAGCTATTCGTGAACCAGGTATTATCTTAGCATATTTTGTTCTGACAAACAAAAGATTGGATTTAATAAAAATTATGTTGACTCAACCTCCTCCAACTTGATTATTGAAATGTTCCAACAATCTCAGTTGAGTGCAAAACAAAACCTGTTAACAGCACTAACAGTAACTTCAACACCGAAAGAGAAATCCACACTTACTCTCCTCTCTTAAAATAGTTCAGAATTCCGCAGAGAAGATCAAACCGCAGGTACGGAGTTCCCATCTTACTATCATAGTAGTTCATGCCCACAAATTTGCCGTTGACATCAACAAGGGGCCCTCCAATCCCAGCCTAACCAGGTCAAATGGAAAGGTGGTCAGTTGTGATGCCATGTACACATGGCTAAATACATCATATTCATGCGACAATTAAAAAAAAAAAGGAAAATCAATAGCGCGCTACCTTAGTGATTGTACATGCAGTGTAATAAAGATCATTGCAATCCAGATTGCCTGACCACCTGGTACACTTTGCAATTGCAGCCATCATTACATCTGGTTCAAAGCGACGACCCACAGCTACTACCTTGGTAGAAAAATACATCGTCTGATGTTTCAGATTTGCAGGACAATCAACATTATAATCCGTGATGCTGACTACAGCAACATTGTAATGTAAACTATGATGTTCCAATTTCCCTTCACGGCGTTCATTGTTTGGAAGCAACACAATAATCTGCAAACAGTACTAGAGACTTAAGCATTGTCTTGAAAGAACAAGAATCACACAATATAATTAGGAGCACCAACCCTCAAGCCCTCAATAATTGTACCATCAAGACTCCTAACCAAGCTTGCTGATGTCAGAATAGCCGGGCGTTTATCATCATAGAAGTCAATGAAAAATCCTGTGCATGCAAATAATTTCGATTCACCTAGGCAACATAGTTGTCATTAGCTAGTGATGACTCAATATAAATGTGAAATAGTATACATCACATTACAGTAAAAATCACCATCAAACGAAGCAAGTGCAACAACATTTCCAGATATGCGAGAAGCAACTCCTCTCTTGAGTTCACCCCAGACACCATTAGGATATGGGTCACCAAAAATCTTAATGCTACCTGGTTCACAAGACATTGTATAATAGTTAGTGGCATAGAAGAGCTGTAAAAAGACTCAATGAAAGATAGATCAGCAAATGTACAGGCATTGTGAATTGTGATTGACTATATCCATTGATGGACTGGGGTAACTCAAAAGGTCAACCCAAATTGTGCCTTGCTAATTATATGTACAATATGCAACAATCACTTAAATTTCTGCAGATGATGTTGTAAAATTATAATATGATGGCAGCAAATTTCAAAATCAAAGGAGTACATTTGTGCATATATACTGAATCTTGGTTCCATGATGTTGTTCTAGGAGATTGGAGTGAGGCCGTGAGGGTGAAACTGATTTGTAAGAAGTGGCAGGATGATGGGTAATATGGTGGTGACATATAAGGGTAGAGTAGTGGTGATGGCAGGCACTCCATCATCACCAACTCAATCTTCTAGAGGAGTTGAGATTTATGTGGAGATGTGCATGTAGCATTTTATTCACTGAAGTATTGAACTATCTGCATATGTACACACTCGGTTGATTTTTATAGGTACACTAATATCTGAAACCAGAGGAAATTTATATTATAAAATCAGAACCTGAGGCATGCAGTAATTAATCTACTAATTCTGGGAATGTAATATGTTATAGTATCCATGTTTGTTATCATATATCAACCATAAAATAGAATAGATCTACAGTTATTAATTAAACATAGAACAGATGTACAGAGAAATAATTAATCTACTAATGCATGGCATATTATATATCTACTATTGCATAGATCTGCTCATGTGGAGTCTAACAAAATTGGATTTTCCTTTTTATGATTTTATACCATTTTCTAAAGTTTCAGCCAGTTTATGAATTAAAAAAGAAGCGCATGGCACCACATCAGCGGCTACGTAGGCAGCAGAGTCCTATGTGGCATGCTTTGGATGGCGGCTAGGACCCAAACAAAATTTATGGAGCCACATGAGCCAAAAAAAAAAAGTCCATGGACCTAGGTGAGAAATGGGGGAAAAAGTTTAAGGACCCATGGCACAATTCACTCAAAAAAGAAACATCTGATAAACAATGTCGAGTGGTTGTAACTCACCTCCAGGATGGGGGAAAAGTTTCACATCTATGCGCCTTCGTCTTTTATTATCCCTATAGAAGAAAATCAATGAGTACTAACCCCAAAAGGGATCAACATGAGCAGATAATGCAATAAAACAAGAAAGAACTAAGCATGTATACAAAATCATAGTCAGGAGATACCATATCCCCAACTAGTTAGTTTCAACATAAAAAATTCTAACATATTTTGAGGTAGACAAATATATTGGCTCACATAAATGTTGCTACACTACAAGCCTACAATATAGATCAACTGTGACACCTGCAATAAGACAGCTATCCCATTTGAAAATATCTTTCAATAGAGAGTAGACATACCAAACCATCAGGTTGTTATTAAGGGTAAACATTAGAAGCTGAAACTAAATAGATAAACAAACTAGAAATATATTTGCATACCTGACTGGCTTCACTAGGTTCAGAAATACACTCTTTTTCAAGGATGTATGAAAATGCCCCAAACGTTCAAGAATTATACTCCTTGGCAAGAAAATTGGTCTTTCCATATCCCAGAAGAGATTCATGCCAAAGAAGTTCCCATAAAAATCAAAAAGTGCGCTGCCCTGCATAGTCTAAAAAATAAAAGGATGGCAGGAATTAAAATGATAAAGAATCAGAGTTACTCCCACCTTTATGACAAAATTGACACAGTTGATTGTCTTATGCCAATTGTAAATCCTACTATTTTATCAACAATGTGTAATAAATTCTTTAAAATGTACACTAATTTTGTATTATCTTCCACTGCAAATTCAACCAACACAAAACCCATTCAACTTAACTCTACAGTTCGATAGGTATTGGGAATTTGGGATGAGTAAAGTAAAATAGTACATTAATATTTTCTTTATTGAATATGAGATACAGTAACAGAAAAGATTCAGAATAATGCTAGTGTACCTCACCAGATAATTTACATGTAGAAAACATAACATATCGACTATATTGAGATCCGCGTGAATCAGTGCATATCCCAATTTTGGCCAATACTCTGCCAGAGAGGTCACACCCTACTGCCACTACCTTTTGACCATGGGGGTCAAACTGCACCTGATGATTGAGAGGCATGCAATAAACATCAAGGACGGACATGACTTTGACAACAGCAATTTCATAATTAAAATCATATTCTTCCAGCAACCCTATGGCAACATTTCCTTCATGGCGTACTTCAATCTATATTGATAAAAGCAAAACAACACAGAATGGTCAAGGTTATGTAAAACAAACAATAGCAATTAGTAAATGATTACCAGCAGTACAAACCTCAAACTTATCATGGCCATTTGTTTCAGAATTATGTAAAGCTCTAACCAAACTTGCTGAAGTCACAAACTTTGTGAAGTGACACTGGCATTCAATAACTATGCCAGAGGATGCATATAACACACGTTGTCCTAAAGATCATAATTTATATCATGCACAATTAATGATTTGTAGAAATACAGTTTGAAAAAATTAAGGGTTCAGCAGAATAATCACCATTGGACACAGCGATTGAGACAACACTTCTAGACAACTTTGATGCAACTTCCTCACTCAGCTGACTCCAGATATCTTAATTGTCCCAATATAAGTCACCAAAATAAGAAAACATGTTACAAGACACACATGAGCGCTCAAATAGAGCCATAAATTAAAAAAAACATGAAGAAAAAGGAAGAACCAGGGGACCTGAAATCAACATGTCAGTTGCCTCTTCTCCACTGCAAGTTCTTTTATTATCAGCTGAGAATCTTGCAAGATCATCACCACCCCTCTTACTTGGCAGCATCTTTCCGAAACTGAAGCAGAATTAAAGGCAAAATATGGGTCATAACCAGTAAAGCAAACGTGGCTGGGTCACAGGGTCAGTGATTCAATTTTTATTTATGCCATGCTGCTTTCATAAAGCAAACCAAAAGAAATGCACCATCAACTTGATGGTTGTTAGTTTCCAACTTTTCAAATAATAATAATAACAACCAGTTTGTATTCTGTTGAAGGAACACATATTGTGCAAATTATCATCAAAGTAGTGAAACATGTATTATCAACTTGGTGTTGCCAGCTCAAAACAAGGTTAGGAGCTGGTTCTGTTGGATCTTTAGTTCATCTGATTGCTTATCTACCGGCTGTATCTCTTAAAATATCAGGGATTTTAGTGTGGGAAGTGAAGCTTTGATGGTTTCTTTAACCATATATAGTGTTTCCCTAATGGTGCTTGATTAGCTTGTTAGGGCTGGATTGTATATATATTATTTCTTATGAATCTCATCATCCAATGTAAGAAAAGTAACTACAGATGTGTAATGGACTACAGAGAATGAACTACAAAGTCCAGTATAGATGGACTATACAGAGAATAAACTACACGGTGCAGGTAGAAGGATAGCTTGTTGTTGCATCGGTTTAATAGCTACTAGTTAGCCTCAATTAAGCCACCAGCAGGACATGCATCTCCCCAAATTCTAGCTACTAATTAGAAGTACTTATGGTATATATTTAGCCCTAATTTATTTTTTAGTGTGGGCTAGGATTAATGGTGTGACAACGATCATGCACTCCATTAATTAGTTAACCTGATGCGTGAATCAAGAGGCATCTATCACCACTACAGCTAAATAATGAATGGAGAAATAAATTGAACAAGAGTTATTATTTGTGTTAATTTAGATTGCTTGTTACTGTACTCCAATTTGCTTTGGTGCATACTCTGCTAGGAGTGGGTGTGGGGAGAGAAAGGGATTTAAGCAGGAGTGGGGGAGTGAGTAATAGTATAGCAGCCAGCATTCAGCATTCAACATTTCAGCAGCTAGCCAGGAGAGAAAGCAAAGTGTCCAACTCCATCCATCTCCATGCACATATTTTTCAGGACTACACTACACTACCACCGATGCTGTTCTTGAGGACCAGATAAATATGTAATACAAAAGTTCATGTCCAGATCCTATCTATCTACTTGCATTTACTAAAGAACATAAACAGCCTCATGCTAATAATAATAAATCCTCATGCTAAAAATAGACGATGTTCAAAAAGGTGCTACTAGGCGCTCGCAGCTCGCTCAGATATGGGCTTGGGCTGCTTTATGGGCCTTCCTACACAACTCTGGCCCACCAGTGTCCTGTTTTTTCTTTTCTTTCAGACTTTCAGAGCTAAATATGATTGGATATAGAACACCTAGAAAACGCCTAGGCCTGCCTAGGCTCTAGGCGGCGGGTCATCGCCTAGCACCTTCTTGAACTTTGAACATAGAAGACCTTTGTAACAACGTGTGATTAACCCAAACATACATAGGGCGTATATCGCCAAAAGTAAGTTTTTTTCTTCCTTCACTTTCTTACCTTTCTGAATGGAGAAACCAGATGATGTAGAGCTACGGTCCTGTCCACGAGCCTTACCCTCCTCAACTAGCAAAAGTGATTTTGGAAAAATGATTAATTTAATTAGCAAAACAAGAACAAGTCGCTATTTTCTGAACCAACAAAGTGAGGCTGCATGCTGTATATATAAAAACTACGCAGAGCAAAAGTACTTGAGAAGGAAACAAACGAGCATAAAGTCTTCATTGTTTTATTATCTGCTGAAAAATACAAAAGACAATGACAATGAACGATGCTAGCTGCACGCATCACAGAAAATGGCTCTCCAAATATCAGTTCTTAGTAGCCAAAATGATTTGTTCGTGTTTAAAGAACATCGCAGAACAAACTAAGAGTTCAAATGATATACTACTTATTATAGACTCCATGAAACCACATGAACCAGCACACCAGGATTAAATTAATGTAGATGCTGCTGACACACATTATGTATGTTTTTCCTTAATCCAAATGCACACTCTACCATAATGCAATATTATATTTGGCAAGGAAACAAGAGATCTAATAATTCACCAATGGTTTGGTGCCCAGCTGCAACAGAGAAGTGGCCGCCAAGATGCAATTCTACCAGATCTGACTCTACTGGATCTGAAACATACAAGAAAACAGGTTGTGTTAAACATGGTAGAGCAAGAACACCATGGTGACCAGAGAAACAAAACAGCCGAAGATGCTCACCTAGAAGAGGCCGCCGACGAGCACAGCGAGCCCATGTGATTCCACCCAACCGGAGCTCAGCGGAGAACGTCGAGAACCGAGAGAAGATCTGCAGGATTCGAGAAAAAATAAAACCCTAGAGAAAGAAGAGACGTATGAAGAAAGAGAATACGTGAGGGAAGGTGGGGCTCACCGGAGTAGTCTAGATAGCTGCTCAGCGAAGAGGACAGGGGTGCCGGACTAGGAGGTGCTGCTGGTGGCGGCGGCAGGCCACAGCCGCGCGGGATAGTGTGGCGGCGCGAGGTGCCGGGGTCCGTCCGGGTGGGGGGAGGATTTTTGTCACCGACGGGACTCATGTCACCCACGCCAACACATGGATTGCTTTTGGATCGGGCGTGGGTGCGGACACCGGCGCGGCGCGGAACGGGCCTAAACCAGCCCAATACACGCGCCGAAGGGCCGAACGATGATGCGTGTCCATCTTTTATCTCCCACACAGATAAAAAGAGGGAGAGAGATTAATAAGACTCGTGCGTTAATCTCCCACAAAAGGCATCGGTCTGCCTCCGTGCGAACCATGCCTCTTCGGTCTGCCTAATCCCGTGTGTGAACCATGCGGCTAATAAAGGAAATAAGATCCCTCGATAGGAAAGAGGAACCCCAGCCCCCGCGACTCCTCGCTCCCTTCCCCGCTTGCCCGTACGGCAATTCGCGAGATCCACCTCGACTCTGCTGCCGACGCTCCTCGCTGAGCCGGCCGCCCGCCGCTCGAGTCCACCGCTCATGTTCTTCAAGGAAGCGGCAACGCCCTAATCTCCATCATCGAGGACAGCCGTCAGGAATCATTGATCCTTCTCATCTCTCATGCGTGTTCTAGGAACACCTTCTCGCCCTGGTTTCTGCGTCGTTTGTCAGACAGGGAATAGTGGTAGACAAAGGCCTGCTCCTGATTTCCCTTAATCACGGTTCCTATTCCTAGTTTCCTCGATGTGATCTTAATCTGTTACTCTCAAAAAAAAATAGTCATTTGAGTTAGACGTTGCTAGCGGCCGCTGATCAAGCAATCGAAACATACAGCAAAGGCATTTAGATTAATTTTTAGGTTCATTTCAATTCAGATCATGCAATTTTTGTTTAATCATGTTCCTGCTCTATTGCTGAAAAGGCTGTGTGGACGAGGTGCTATTGGAACCTGCTCGTATGACTGCATCCTACCGCACTTTCCATCATTTCAGGCTTGCATCACCCACTTCATTGATCTTAGAGTCATATTCTTCATGTATTGACCATAGATGCAACCATGTAAAATATCAGTAGACGACGTCATTACTGAACCATTGCACATCGCCCTTGCATGTGAACCTTTTCCTTCTCCTCTTACAGCGCTAGCTAATTTTGCATGCCAAGTAAATAAACATGATTCAGTTATCAGCTACAATTGACTCCAACTTCATTGAGATAAAAATATATATATATAAATACACTTATTTGATGGCAGGATCCCACAATAATTTCTTTTAGCTTATGTTGATTCAAGCCCGGAGGTTACCCCCTCCCTGGGCCCGAATCGGGATATCGAATATAGCTAAAGGAATCACGATATAATGAGAGAAACACTCTCTTCATTAACTGAGCTCAGGCTAAAATGCACGGGACCGACCTCTCCTTACACGCTCTACCAAGAGCGTCTTATATAGTAACCCGTAGGCATTTACATGACCATTTTGCCCTTCTACAATGTCCTGCCGTTCGATACTTCTTGCCGACCAGGGCCAAACACGCCATTAGCCGCTGATCCCTCTCGCTGACGATCGCGCGACCTCTGGACACGCATCGAGCTGACACGGCCCCCTGCCGGGCCTGATAGACCTGCACACAAGAAACGAGCTTCGCCTGGCTCGCTTCGGGGGTCGACCGACCACCGAAGCAAGTCAGCGCCTGACCGACGATATGACCATGTTGCGCGGCTCCGGCAACGCCAGCTCATTTGATCGACGCCACGCGAAGCTGAAAGGGTCTCAGCTTCGCGTGCATATTCGGGGCATCGCTGCGCGGTGCCCTGATTCTCTCCTTTCACCTTCGGCCCGTCGCTGGCTTCACGCTCTGCGTAGCGCGTCTTCTTTCAGGTTCGGTTTCCACATCCGGCCCTCTTCAGATTCGGGGTAAGGAAACCGAACCAAGCGCGCGATCGGCGCACACACCAGGCTTCACATGGCGAGGAGGGGGGATGGGGTGCCCAATCTCTCCCCTGCCCCCAACAGCTTAAACAAACACCCCTTCGTTATACCCTGCTAAGATGGTTTAGGTAGAAAATAAATAATAAGTATCTTTAGCTATTGCAGTACAAGGAGGACCCGTTATTGACGTGACCCTTTAAAATCTGAAGCTACGGATCAGAATGATGCACAACACTATCTAACCTGTTGCAATGTACTCAGGAGCTGCATATCCACGAGTACCCATGACTTGTGTGGATGCATGGTCGGCAATCAAAGTTAGATGTCTTGAATTCCTATTTAAGCTTACTGAATCGAGCAGAATGTTTGATGCCACGAAATCATGATATATGACTTGTTTTCAGCATCATGTAAAAATGACAAGCCCCTAGCGGCTCCAATAGAAACTTTGAGCCTTATTGCCCATGAGAAAGCATCAGCGCCTCCTAAACAGTAGAAATATTGCATTGTTAAATGGAATGACAAAGAAAGTTATAAGAAACTGGGACTTCACAAAGCAGAGCCATATATATGAAACACATACTTCTAAACAGATGGTTCTCCAAACTTCCCTTATGCATAAATTCAAAGCAATTGGTCTGAATTCAAAGTTGAAAGAATAATGGCTAACTAATGGAGTGACAGAAGCAATAACAGTACATAGATTTTCAGTAGTGGATTCAGAAACATGGAATAGACCTAAAGCCACGAATATTTGTACGGTGAGTATAACATACTTTGTTTCAAGGTTTTATGAGATTTTTCAAGGCACAGAGTATTGCCCATATAGACAGGCACTAATATTTGCATATATACTCATGTGTATAGGATGATATGGAGATGCGCTGAGACTTATTTGTGGATTTGTTGGCGCACGAAATAAATGGATATCAAAGACATCTTTCTGAAGATATAAAGTATTATCTTAGTCGAATCACGGAAAATTCTAAAAAGTATGAGCATGCGACACTGCAATCTTTATGACATGTTAATTTCACAAATTTTGTGTGTTTAGATTAAATGTCACTTTAATGTCGTTATTTCATTTTGCAGTATTGTTATCTTATCGTGCAATCTGTATGTTTTATATAAATGTTTGGACATCCCGTAGCAATGCACGGGCACGATACTATAAAAAGAAAAGAATTACGAATTTACTTGTAGTCCAATGATAGGATAGTCCAGTGGGACATTACCCATCAGAGTTTAAATCCTGATGTTCGCACCTTTTCTGAGATTTTTCAAAGATTTACCGGCGTTATGCGTTAAGTGGTAAGCGACATTCCCGTTGACAACGAGGCACTAGTTGTGACTTCGGGAATCTCCAGATGTCGGGTGCTCAGTCATTCGAAGGTGCTCATAGGGATAGGGTTCATGTACGTGTGTTCATGAGGGTGAGTATGCGTGCATGTTATGGGCGTTTGCGTTGTACTGTGTAATTCTAAAAAAACTTTCTAAAAAGAATTCAGAAACATTTTTGAATATTCTTTAATACCAATACAAACTAGATTGCTCAAATTTGAATATCAATCATCTTCAATGTGGATTCCTCCCTTCCCTTTTCAAGAACTAAAAATGTTTTTTCTATTTATAAACAAACATATCAACACTAAATTTTTTTAAAAAAACCACGATATGGAGGGTTAGAATATTCAGATTATTCAAAAAACTTTTAAAAATAATCTTGCTTTCTAGTTATCTCACCATCAGATTTGACTTATTATGAACAACAAACTAAGATTCTTGATGTTAAGGAGAGGATAACTTGGAACCGAGTGGTCAAAGTTTACGAGGTGTGTTGGAGTCACCATGATGATCTAGATGCCACTTGGGAGACCGAGGACTATCTTAAGGATGCGTATCCTGGTTTCCACAAAACATGGTTAGTATACTTAAATCTCGGGACGAGATTTCTTTAAAGGGGGTAAGCTATAACATCCACAGTATTAGGCTTAACAAACCTTGCATCACATTGCATAAGCATCTCATTAACATCTCATTTGCATTCTGGATTTGGTTTGGTGCTTTCTTGCTCTATTTCAAATAAAATGGTTAATTGATATTTCAAAACCATTTTAGAAAGTGTTTGCTGCATTGCTCATCTAAAGTTGGACCTTTAATATGTTTGTAGAGAAAATAATTTGGGACAAAAAGTCTATTTTCACCAAATCATGAAAATGCTTTTTTGTCACTCAAAAATGGCAAAAACAGTGTCTAGGTATTAAATTTTATTTATTTTATAATTTAAATTTAGGCCAAATTTGTATTTTCAAAAATACCCCGAATTAGCATAACCTTTCTATATATGAAATGTTTCTCTCTTCAAATGGAGCAACTGTCATGTTTTGAGTTGTCCAAAATTCACAATATTTTGCAAACCACAGAGGGTCAAAGTTTTAGTTCAAAATTTCATAAGGGGTGGGACCCTCCTGGCCCCACCTGTCATCCTCTCTCCCTCCACCCCTGTCTTCTTCCTCCCGCTGCGAGCGCCAGAGCGCAGCGCGCCGCTGCTGCTCGCCTGCACCGAGCGCGTCGCTTGCGCTAGTAATTGAGTGCGCGGCACTCGATTGCGCACGCCCACGCCCGCACCCGGTCACCCGCACGCGCGCGCTATCGTTGTCTGCCAGTCCGAGGCGTCGCGCCGTGCGCGCTCCCCCGGCCACAAGCTGCACCGCACGCCAACGCAGCGAACCGAGCACTCAAGCACGCACTTGAGCCGCAAGCTTGCCCTCGCTTCTCGGTGGGGACACTGCGCCGCTGAACCGCCATTGGCGCTGTTCCGTCGCCCTCGCTGCTCGGGTCGGCCGTGCGCGCCCTCCCGTGTCCAAATTGAGGAGCCGAGCGCCTTTATCTACACCTCCCCACACTCCCTTCCTTTTCCCCACTCCATTCCTTTCATCTACCCCTCGCAAAGTCACCACGGCTACCGAGCTCGCCATCGCTGCCGCCGAGCTCGCCGCTGCCTAGCTCCCTCCTTCGCTAACCATTTTCCAATCCAAGAGCACCAACCTGTTCGACATCACCTCCTCCATCTTCGTGACATCATCCCGTGCCCGATTACTCAAGGTAGAGGCCAAATTTAGCCGTCCCCTTTTTCCCGCGCGCCACGGCCGCCACGGCTGTCGGAGCGGTTTGCCGTGGCCGTGCTCCTCCGTCCCTCTACGCTCTATTTATCTTGCATTCTAGTGTCGCTAGGGTCGACAGATACCCGAGTCGAAGTCAATGACGCAGTTTATGATCTTGTTTCGCCGGAACACCGGCCGCCATCGCGTGCTGTGCCGCCGCTCCCCTGCAGCCCTCGCAGGTGTCTATCCGACCGTGTTTTCCTTCATCTTCTACCTCATTAGGTTTTCCTCGTCGTGCTGCATCCATAGGTGCCGGGCTTGTCGCCGGAGACCTCGCCGTCGGCGAGTTCCTATCGGCCAACGGCCTCCTCTGCTCCGTCCTGTGCATGGAGAGCAGGAAGGGCCAAAAACATAATTTTATTTCTCTTTGTGGATCCAGATGAAAAATAGCCAGAGAGAAACATTTTACAGATCCGAGCGTAGTCAATTTCTGGGAACTTGACGGTTCTTGATGTGAAATGCCTTTTCGAAAAATGATTTCCAGAAATACTTTGATACCTTGTTATTTTCATAACTTACTCATTTTAAGTCCAAATGAGGTGGTTCAACTTGTTATATTTTTCTTATGAGCATTACTATGCATAAAAAATATGAGTTGGGCCTTTTGAGATACTTTTCTGTATAGTTTTATTTAAACCTATTAAATGGGTAAATCTTTAGAAATGCATAATTAATTCTAGGTTTATCCTAAAAATATGATGGATCTATGAAAAATGTTAGTTGCTTATGTCATGTGTAAAAGTTGCTCTGTCTTTTTAGGATGCTAGTTTTGCTAAGGAATTAAGAAATTCATAACTAAACAATTAGGTAAGATAAATGCTTGATAATTTTTGCAGGCTGTTTTAGAGCTAAACAGAAGATCTATGCTGTAAAATCTACTGTATGACATGTTTTGTGTATAAAGTATTTTATGTCCAATTATTGTTGCTGCCTTATGATTTTTGTGTAGGATAAAATACTTATTGTTTTCTTAAAAAATTACAGTAGGCTTTATTTAACATGTTTAGGCTTCTGTAATTTTTTGTAGATTTTTCTGAGTTGTATAGATATGTGTCCCAGTTCTGCCTGAGTTTTATTAGATGTGTAGTTAGGGTTTTATGATGTCATGTCTTGTAGTTGTGATGTTCTTTTTGTCTTTTATCTAAGATAATTGCTGGTGGATTGCTAAAAACTAGTTTGGGGTTTTTCTAAGGAGTACTGACATGTCGAGTGCATCCTATCATATGCCACATGATCATGCATTCATTCATCATCTTGCATCATATCCTATAACGCATGCATGGTATTCATATTCATCGATGCATCGTACAGGTTTACTGATGGACGTTACACCGGTAGTTCAGGAGGAGTCAGAAGGGGAAGGACAACAGGGAGCAGTGTTGCAGGAGGCAGCAGAGGATGACGACCCAGAAGCTAACTTGCCAGAGTGCCTTGACCATCAGCCTAACTGCTTTGAGAAAGGCAAGTCACAGAGCATTTCTCTCTACAGTTTTACAAATAGCTTATTTTGCGTCCTTTATTGTTTATGATGCATTAAGTTTATAGGCGTTGATCGATACCGTTGATGCATTATGATCACCTTGACCACCCGAGTTACCCAAACACCCTGTTAAGTATAGGTTCGCCTTTATGCTTAGCCCTGCTTAACTAGATCGGTAGAAGTCGGGTGATTTTCTCTCATCCGCGAGTTATAATAAATCCTGTGTTAGCTAAGTTGTTAGCTAAGAATAACCATGAGGAATAATAAATCGAGACCGGGCGGGATTGGTGCTGTAGACAGAACTGGGGGTTCTGTGTTGTTTATCCCATCTGTGTCGACCTAGGACCCCGTCCGATGTCTCGACCCTCTTGATCTGTTGAACGCATGCCCCATAGATAGCTGCGATCATCCGACCGCGAAGTCTTGAGTTCTGTTTGGGACGGGTTTCGACCTACTGAATGCTTCGTATTGGAGATGGCGTGGGTGATTACAGGGGCGCGGAGAGTAAGCCTGAGGTCAGCGTGACGGCGCCCGACTTGTATGCAGCCGGTCGGCCCCTGTGTACGATGGTTCCTGTTGATCCCGTGATTCTACCCGATCAGGCCAAGGTGACCTAAGGCGACCAAGGAACAGGTTGTCTGGGTTTGTGTGGGGAATACCTCGCTAGCTGGTTTGCAAATCGATTATAATCTCCATCATTCCCGGAAGTGAATACTGATTTGAGCACTGGCAAAGAGATGAGATGGTTATGATGTTAATGCTGAAAGATGCTCAACCAAAAATGGTTACTTTTCTTGCTTGATAATTATACCATGACTGTTTAGATCAGGTGCTAATCTAGAATGATCAGGTTAATGACTCTAATAATGCAATGCTAGAAGGTCATAACAATTGCTCTTAATAAGTCAAGCGTTTTATGCAAAAATGATGAGTCAGCCAGCCTACTCATAAAGCCCTGCATACTCCTTGGAGTCAATTTATTTTAGTTTATGACAGGTAAGTCTAGCTGAGTACATCCTCATACTTAGAGTTTTATTTCCCATGTTGCTATAGATGGTGAGATGTTCTATGGCTACTGCCAGACCTGCTTCTACCCAGCTCTGGGTGATGAATAGACCTTGGGCAAGGTCACTCTGTATTATCGTATCTCTATGCTCTTGTTGGATTCAGATGTGGACCTGGCACTATGTTTAAAACTATGTGTGTGAGTTTGCAAACCAAAAACCTATATTTGCTTCCGCTATTTGAACTTAAATTTGATATTGTAATAACGTTACTATGACTTGTAATCAACTATGTGCGAATTTTATGTATTATTATTGATGGTGTATGTTGAACCTTATTCGATCTGGGTAACAAGATGAGATGTTTGAAATCCTTCGAGATTTCACGGACTACCGGGTTAATATGGCCACAATGTACTAACTAAATTGCTTCGGCGATTTACTTAGTACCTTTGGTTTATATTAATTAAGCGATTCTGTTACGAGGAGGGCCCCAGCTCGCCCGACTTCGAGAGGGCGAGCTCCGTCTTGCCTGACCCTAGAGGAAAGAGCCATGCTTTATCCGACCCTTCGAGGGGAATCTCCGGCTCGCCTGGTGGATTGACCCACAACAATGATGGGCCATAGCCAAGATTGAGGTGCTCCATCCCTTACAGGCATGCAATCATAAATTTACTGTTCTTCATTAATGATGGCCCTAAAAGATGTACCTAATCTGAAATACCTAACATATCACCGATAAATCTTGTCACTGCTATACAACCTAATCCTTTGATGAAACTAGGTATGCATACGGTGAAACAAAGATGGCCCCATAAAATCAGATCTAACCTAGAACTCTTTGTGTGGCTATTCTGTTCATACAATCGCTAGCTAACATTGATATCATTAATCCCTTTTAACTTATTAATTCCTATAGCTACTGAATGGCAAGCACAAACAAGTTTTCTCTCACAACAAATCAACATCAGCTAGAATCAGCCAGCTAGAAATAGCGAACGGGGCACCGGCACACCTAAATTAGTAGAGGAGAGTCTAAGACAAAGAGAAACAAATGATGGACTTGAGAGGATCAAGTGAGCTAAGAAACGTGAATCACCTCACCGGCTGGATGGAATGAACCGGGTGGCTAGGCACGTCGTCGAGCACTGCACATCCACCTGAGCACTCGTCGAGCACATCCACTTTTTTTTGAAGCCTCTCATCTGGATACAACTGTTGTATCTACTCATACACGCCCAGGCCCACTCTACACACACCACACACACGCCAAACGTGTACAAACAGACCTACAATTATACACAGATCGAAGACCGCGTCCTTTATGAGATCACCAGAATCCACCGATTCTGTAGACGACGGGCACGTCGCGCTCCCCTTGTGGCACCACGCGTGAGAGGCAAAGGCTCGGAAAAATCTAAGCCTTTATCGAGGGAACACTACCCCTTTTACACATAGCCCCTGGAAACCAAAGAAAATACAAACAAGGCCACAAAGGACCCAGATGCAAACTCCTCTGCCTTCTAGGAACATCGCCGGTCTTCACGATGCCGCACCATCCACCGCTGCACCAGAGGCCCCTGAGCCACCGACTACCGACCTTGCTCGCCGGAGAGGAAGCATACAACACCAGCAAGAAGACGCCAGCACCACCATGACCAGAAAGAAAGCCCACAGAGCAGCGAAGACTGAGCAACACCATCAGCCACCGACGTCAAGCAAAAGACCCTAACCTGAACTCCACGACCTCGTCGATTGACGCCGAAAGACTACATCACCGGGGTGACGGAGAGGTCGGGAAAGTTTATTCTCATTCGCCGTCGTCGTCACCACCTTGCCGACGCTGCCAGGAACAACAAATCCACACCGAAGACGACGCAGAAACTGCCATCGTCACCAGAGAGGAAGATTATTTGCCGGCGTAGTGGCTTCCTCACGGTCGCCACCCCTAGAAATTGTAGCTCCACCATCAACTCCAACTGCGAGCCGAAGATGGGCTGGAGATAGGTCCTCCTGTTGTCGTCGGCCTCCGAGTCGGGGAAGCCTTCATGGATGTCGAGGAAGGCCTCGCCGACACACGACTCGATTGCATCCTCGCATCCAGACGTCGCTCGCTGCAGAGGGGATCCATGCCGCCCGACCGCCATGGATAAAACTAACCCTAATCTACCTGGACGGAGCCTAGTGTAGTAGGATATGTACACCGGCCGCCGAATCCGCCGGACCCCTCATCCTTCGGCGCCAACGAGGCCACCGGAGATGGAGAGGACCCAGCGAATCCGACACTGGACGGTGAGTCGCCTCCAGTTCGCCCTCTTCTACTGTAGATGTGGAGAAGAGTCAAGAGGCGAGCTCAGATGAGAGCACCTGACGAGAGTCGAGGGCGTGAACCTGCGTTTACTGTGTCGAGCATATCCACCTGAGCACTAGAGGTAGTGTAGGGGAATCTGGTGATTTGGCAGGAGGAGCGCAATGGAGTTGAGTAGATTCGCGACGACAGTGGAGGAAACAAGTCTTATGGGATTTTTTTAGTAAATTACATTGGAAGTACAATAACTATACTAGTGGGTGCAAGTTGCCCCAAAATCTTTGAATTTGCTTAATCTAGCACAGGAACTTGTTATGTTGGTGCGTAGACGGTCCAAAGACCCGGATTCCGTTCGTATGCTACACTCGAGCTCGTATTGCAGCATCGGCTCACGTACGTACTTCCATCTTGGCTCAAGTCATGTGGTGAAGCCGTCATGTTTCTTTTGTGGTTAGCTCGGTTGGGAACTGCAGGAGGTTTCGAATTCTTATTCTTTGAAAATAGAACGCAGTCTCATGTCGCACCTGAAGAATTGAATAACATTCAATCGGTTCCAGGAAATACATGACAAAAGGTGCCAAATCCTGGAGACTTGCATCTACACCAATGATACTTACTTGAGCAATCAGTAATTTGGTGTCAGTTAAATGTTTATTTTTGAATTTATTTATCATTGTTACAAGGAAGCAATACCCTTGGATGTTAAACTTTGAACAAATTTATGTCATAATTCGAGACATTCTTTGAATTAAATGTCCTGAATCATGTATATCTGCTTGATAGATTTGCCAAGAAATTATTAAACTTTTTAAGGCACCAACGCATTCTTAATTTAGATGTAGTATATGCAACTAAAGTATAGCTGTCGGCCGTCGGGAGCATGCTACCGAGGGGGTCTCCATGGCTGGTGCCTTGTGCAGAGCCTCGACGACGTCCATGACAATATGGAGGTGATGCCCAACCCATGTGACGAGCAACATTGGAGAAACATGAGCAAGCTGAATCGAAGAGAAACCTGACGGCTTCACCACATGACTTGAGCCAAGTCGGAAGTACGTGGATCTAGTTCTATGTACATGTAAGTTGATGCGCTGCAATATGAGCTTCTCCATAGTATATGAACGGGAGCTAGGTCTTTGGACCGTCTACGCACCAAACTGACAAGTTTGCGTGCTAGATTAAGCAAATTCAAAGATGTTGGGGTAACTTGCACCCACCAGTATAGTTATTGTACTTCCAATGTAATTTGCTCTTTTTTTTAGGGTGAAATGCCTCTGTGTTGCCATGTCATAATTTGCAACAAGCTCTGTTTAATGGAGTCTCGATCTCTGCGGCATGGGCCGCCGCTCTTCACAGGCGTATCATGCATTACGGCCCGTGCTCCATCACCTCCCTCGGTCCCTCCTCTTGCGCTAAACATGGTTGGACACTGCACCAATATCAGTGGCACACTGCAACAGCAAGGCGCAAGCTCTCCGTGACCAGTAGGTGCCCAAGGCCGCGGTGACAGAGGCCCACCGTAGCGGGCAACGACGGCAAAGTTGGGGTGTGGGGTAACGCTAGATCTCTAGCCAACTCCGCTTGATGGACGCCCCTATTAAGTTGTTCGATCAAATGCACATTTAGAATGTCATGACTTCAAAATATCAACAATTCCTCTATCTGTGTCTGATAAAGGCAACCTACAAGTTTCACAAGACAGATGATGGTAACTGCTAAGTACAAAAGATGTTATATCTGCCCTCTTTTTCATTTGACAAGTATTATAATACTGAATAAATCATTATCATGGACAAAAAGCTTTCTTTAAGCATGGATATAACTACAAAGAAATGAAAAAAATCATAAGCATGGCCGATTTGAATTGAAATTGCTCCTATAGGCCGTATATTAATTAAACAAAACAAAAATTACATACAATATACAAGTCCCTTTAGTTTCATTAACGTCTTCAATGTGAGCATCAATCTTTTTATACGATGTTGTAGAAGAGAGTAATTTCTGATTAAAAAAAGCATTGAGTACTACTAACATCTTCCCTGTGCTCATCAAGCTTTTCAAGTACTCTCGACTCCTCGATCATCAAGGCATCAAAATTGGTGGGCAACTGAGCAAAGAAACTGAAAAGCACTACTCCTTTCCCTACCCCATCAAATAATTAAATGCTTCTACCGTGGACGAACACATGCTATGAGTGACGAAGATACATGAAAAAAAGCACTTTTATTAGATCAAGTAGCAGCTGCAATATGTCTGATCTATTCATCTTTAATAGACGAAATCAGTGCCATTAAATCTTGCAAACTGTAGTGCCACGTCGCCTTCCCTCATCCAGCCATGTCGCCTCCTATTGTCGGGCGGTCCGGGCTCTTCGTGAGTCGTCTTCCCCGTGCCTCCTCCCGCTGCCGCCGCCATCCTCCACAATAGTAGAGATATGGCTTCTAGTCTCGGGTTGAAAACCCCCTGTTGTCCCGGTTAGCCAATCGGGATTGCCCAAGCGGGACTAAAGGTCCCCCCTTTAGTCCCGGTTACGGCAACTAGGATCAGCGGGCAACCTTTAGTCCCGGTTGGTGTCACCAACCGGGACAAGTAGGCATCCCAAGACTTGTCTCTGAGCATGCCTTTTTAGTCCCGGTTTGTGATAGCAACTGAGATAAATTGGTTTGGCCTTTTTCTGTTTTGGTTTTTTATCTGCTTTCATATTTATTTCAAATTAGTTATTTGTGTACGAATTCTACGTATAATAATCTAATATACGTTCGTTGGAGCATTTTATACACGAATAAGAAACTAATATATATACACACAAAAGCTTAACTAATGTTTAAGTTTACATCAATCCATGCATGTATAAAATAATAATTATAAGTGTATCACATGAAACTTTTTGTTCTTGGGACTTCGTCATCCTACCGCCGACTCGCCGTCAGGCCACCGGTACTAGGTAAGACTAGGTTAGGGTCATAGTGGAACTCGCCGGTGGGCGCCACGACTTGATCAACCAGAAATCCTGAAATAGCCTCTTGAACTGCTTTGATCTGGTCTTCTCGCATACACCTTGCCTTTAACCAATCTGCCTGCAATGTGCATGATTGAATGAAAGTAAGGTATGAGTATATATACTATATGTACCAAGAAACGTACGTAGTCAATTGTTTTTCGTTACATACTTTTAGTTGTTCTTCTGGAATCCTCTTTCTGAAGGCCATCATGTACTCGCAGACATAGTATGCGCATAAATTGTTCCCTGCTCCTCGTTGTAGACACCACTTAACGACGAAGCATGTTAGTAATTATCATTTGAGGCTAATAACAAAGAAGCATTGAGAGCTATTATATATATACTTACACGCCATGGCCTTACAGTTAGAGGCACGGTCCAAGCCCAACGTCGACTTTTGTATTTACCCGTGAACTTAAGCCATGCTCTGCATCCACAAGAAAAAAATAATTAATCAATCATTAATAATTAGCTAGTTGCCATATGCGTGCATTAATATATATATATAAATATATATAGAGAGAAAGAGTTTTATATAATATATTAATTACTTCTGGATTATATCTATCATAGTTTGGTAATCTTCTTGTGCTCCTAATCTGGAGTCCAAGATATAGATGAAGCTCAGTTTCAAATCAATGACCATCAGTATCCAGTGAAAGCTGCAGGTAACGATCGATTATTATATAAAGTTAACGTGGGTACAATAAGCCCAAAAAATGTGCGCAACATGTTAGCACTAACTTGAACAAGTAAGAGAATAGGATTTGTTCCTTATCCTTGAGGGCTTCCTTGAATTTGAACAAATTCTCCTCTGTTTCAAGGATCCAATTATCAGGGATAGTGAACGTGTCCTTGAAAATAAGATACGGGTCGATGAAACCAAGAGCATTAGTACTCTTCTTGTCCCTCCTCATTTCTTGCATCTGGAGTCTACATTCATATAGTACAAATATAAGTACTAAATTTTAATATGCATGCAACAAATACCGATGGTTTGTCACTTACAGACAAAAGCAGCTAACGAATGATTTGTCGAGAGCTTCCCACCAAAGCAGATGGTGCATGTCTTCGAAATAAATTGGCATTTCACCATATCCATGGAAGTACCAATGCTCTGGTTCAAATCGAAGCATCAACAGTATTTCTGGATTGTCCACCTTCTCAGCACAAAATTTCATGTACCATTCGTTCAAGTTGTTCATCTGCGTGCCCAACTTGGGCCAGTCCAATCTGCCTACTAGACTCTTGCCCCACTTATATGTCTGAAATATATCATGCTCTGCCTTAGCTAACTCAAACGGGCTCTGCTCGCAGAACTGAGAAGGTGTAATTTTTGCTTCGGCTAGGAACTTTGCGAGTTGTTCGAGGTCAACTTCTTCCCCACGCAAAGCTTCAACGACATCATCAAGGTAGGCAGAAGAGACACACCCTTGTGATGGTGGCTGATCATTATGAACAATTAATGGTGGGATAGACTTTTGTTGCATCCCAAGCTATGGAACCTCTTTTCCTACTTTCTTATTGGTGGTGGTTTTCCTTTCCTTACCATAGGACTTGTATGACTTTGTGAGTTGCCGATCATAGTCAGACAATGGTGGGGATTTATTTCTCTGATGCCTTTTGAGCTCAACTTCCTGCACTTTTCTCCGTAGCATCATATTTTGTATGTGTAATGACTTCGGCGGGTTCTTCAACATGTCTTTTCTCCGTGCTCTTTCTTCCTCAATTTGTGCCCTCCATCTAGCATTGTCCCTTTTGTAGGGATCATCTTCTTGATCATGTACATGTTTGTCCATAATGGTAGCCTTTCGTTTATGACCCCATTTTGGTTTCTCCACGGGTTGGGAGGACGTCTTCGATTTGACTACTAAGTGCCTCTTCGGATGTGGCGGAGATGGAGATGGACATGGAGATGGAGATGCACCCGTGCTATGGATCGCATCATCATGATCGCCTATAACATCATCATCATGTTCCGGAGCAACACTATGATGATCTTGGGAATGAAGAACTGGTGGAGACCTGCAGTGAATAAATTGATGAGTGCCAACAATATAACATATATATATATATATATATAGAATATATTGAAAAGTTTCATATTCTCACCTAAGAGGCTGCGGGCGCTGGCGGTACCCTAGCCGTCTCATTGCTGGGAATGATTATGAAGCGCTTGCGCTAGAGAATGATTCCCTTCTCAACTTCTCCTAGGGTTTTCTCCCCATCACCTCCAGGAATTTCAAGTTCCACTCCCATATGGCCGTCGATAACTATATCCACACTGACTCTATAATGTGTAGGGGGAATTGGAGCACCATGGTATTCTGGATCCTTGTTGTTAGGATCCTTTGGAGAGATATAACCGAACGCCACCATAACTGTGCTATCCTCCTCGGGAACGTGCAGCTCACATGTTGTAAAGTTGACAGTGATGTCATCCACAGGGAAGTGTTCTTGTTCTTCCTCTTGTTGTAGTGCAGCAGGTAACTCAGTGGAAGCGCAGCTACTTCTTCGCTGAGAGGGGCTGACTCCATGAGGATCTATTGTTGGTTGTTGTAGTCCCATACTACTAATCTTTAGCTCCACTTGACGGGTAACCTTCTCTTTGATATGTATATCCCTCCTCAAATCCCTCTCTCTCAAATGAGCCAACTCTTGCTCTAGCCTGCGTAGCCGTGCTGCCTCCTCATCCTTCTTTCATTAGCAGCTTTTGTAGGTATGAGCGTCCTGTGGGAAGGCGAGCTTCCATGAAACCATACATAGGCCTTGTGTTCACCCAGGGTGCTCAGGATTTTAGAGGGTCTCGGTAAGCTCATCCTTCTCTCGGTTGGCCTTAAACTCACCACATGCAGCAGCATTTATCACCTCAACAAGTTTGGCTACTGCGGGTGCGAGTTTCCCAGTATAGAGCGCTGCCCCTGTCTCTGGGTCGAGTTTCCCCCATGTCCATAAAACCATTGCTTGCAACGGGTGGTCCAATCAAGTGTTGCCGGAGCAACCCCTTTGGCAAGAAAGTCATCTTCCATTTTCTCCCACTTAGGAATGGCACTTCTGAAGCCACCTGATCCAGTCTTATGATGATATTCCTTTTTTTGCGCTTTCAGCTGGTTCCTTTTGATACTTCTGCATGGTATTCTGAGGTCTTGTACTCAACAAAAGCTAGCCATTCATCCTTCAACCTTTCGTACTTCGTACCTGGACTGAAATCTGGAGTTATATTCTTCTTGAAAAGTTTGGCAAATAGGTCCTTCTTCCAGCTTTGGAATAGATCTGCCATCTTCTTAAGTGTCCAGGCTCTAACTAAGTTTGTTTGTTCCTCCGTAAGACCACGAGGGAGAGTGAAATGTGCAATAACTTCCTTCCAAAGAAGTTCCTTATCAAGCTCAGAAACAAAAGTGATATGAGAGGGCATCCTTCCTTTTTTTTCTATTCATGGGTGTTGATCGACAGCCTGTACCTAACAAGAGCCCCACAATGTTTGACATAAGCTTTTGCAACTTTTTCTGGCTTCAACGGTTCGCCGGTATTCTCATCCATAAATATGATTGAGAAGTGACCCTTACACGGTTTAGTTGGAACTCTGACATTTTTGACGCTTGTTACTATTGAAGTCGTTTGTCTGGAGGGCTACAAATATACATATAAAAAACCACAAAGGAATTAATGGAATTTGTTATTAATACCATACATACAATTATATACATATGTTTTTATATTATACCTCCTTAACATTTTGTTGCACACGAGTTGGATCATCATGAAGGTTTTGCTGCACACGATTCGAATCATCCTCATTAAGGTTTGGCTCTAGTGCCTCGAAATCTAATAAATATTGATTGGGGTCGACCTCCGGTTCGACGACTTGATCATTCTGGTTAGTGGGGGAGATTGCATATTGTCCACTGCCCGAGATAAGATGATGCATCAATTCTTCATGATTATAGTTGTCGCTCAGATCCGCCATATCTTATGAACTATATATATATAATGAAAACTGTGGATTAGTTAGCTTGCGATATAGCACGGAGATCGATCAATTATAGGATAGTAGGGCGGAGAACATTATAATTGAAACTCACTCTATAATAATTTTAAACATAATCAAGATTATAATAATCGAATGAGATTCGATCACCTGCTAGCTATATAATCGATGACGAGAATATATACAAAATGAATATGATTGCATATATATATGTAGAATCGAACCAAAGCACAAACCCAGCTCAAAACCTCTTAATCAAGATTATAATAATCTAATGAGATTCCACCTAGCTATATATAGCAAAATCATAATAATAAATCACGACGATGATCAAAATAAATACATGAACACTTAGACGATCGATGACAGTATATATATAAAATGAATATGATTGCATATATAATCGAGCAAACCCTGCTCAAAACCTCTGCCTTAATTAATTACTACCAGTGTCGAGCTGACAGACGGCGGCGGCGGCGTGGCGGTGTGGATCGAGCTCGAGGCGGCGTCGACGTACCGGGGGTTTTGAGGGGGCCGGCGTCGATGACGACGTAGGGTTGGGGAAGAGGCCGGGTCGGCGTTGAGGAGGGCGGAGAGCGCGGGGTCGATGGAGGGCCGGGCTTTTGGGCCAGAGCGCGGGTTCTCGTCACGAGTGGCGGCGACGCGGGTCGTCCCGGGTCGGCTGTCGGCAGCGAGCGTGGTAGAGAGAATGGGCGGAGCGGCTGCGGCGGCGTCGAGGAGGGGTGAAGTGGGCGTGGCGGGGCGGTCGGGCCGGGGCCGCGCTTGAGTGGATCAAGAGGCGGCGTTGAGGATGGACGCACGCGGAGCAGCCGCTGCGCGACACAGGGTCGAGGCGGGCCGGCAGGGCAGGCAGATCAGAGGAGGCGGCGTCGATGGTGGAGTGGATCGAGGCCGTGTCAAGGAGGGCCTGTCGGAGCGGCCGCGATGGCGTCGAGGGGGTCGAGGCGCGAATGTTTCTATTTCTACCGCACAAAAGTTTTGCACCCTAAGTTCCAATCCTACTCTAGCATGGCAATTCTAAGAATGTAAAGACATGAATTGAATTGCTTGAAAGTAAATGCTCAAAGTAAAGAGAGGAAGAAGAACATTGCGATGTTTTTCCGAGGTATCGAAGAGTTGCCACTCCCCACTAGTCCTCATTGGAGCACCCGCGCAAGGGTATCGCTCCCCCTTGATCCTCGCAAGAACCAAGTGCTCTCTATGGCTGATTCTTCGTTGCTCCAACGCGGTGAATCATCGAGAACCGCTCACAACTTGAGTTGGGCCATCCACAAGCTTCGCCGGATGATCACCGAACTCCCAATCACCACCAAGCCGTCTAGGTGATGGCGATCACCAAGAGTAACAAGAACAAACTCTCACTTGACCTCACAAAGCCTAATGAGAAGGTGGATGCACACTTATTACTCTCGAATCACTCATGAGGGCTAGACCATGGATTCTCAAATCACTAGCACCTCACTTAGAGCTCTTGCACTCCCTTGCACTCAAAGATAGCCTCAGCTGAACCAAATGAGCAAGAGTAGTCGTATGGAGGAGGTGGGGTTGTATTTATAAGCCAAAGACCAAAATCAAACTGTTACCCCGACCTCACAAATTTTACATAGCGTAAGACACGTCAGACGCATAGCGTAGGACGCGTCCAACAAATTACACATTCAAATGCCAAACTAGCCGTTACAAGTGCAGGACGCGTCCTACGATCACTGTAGGACGCGTCTGACGGTCGACTCTTCTTGCAATGCTCTCTGTTATGCGTCGGTAGGGCGTCGGACGCGTCCGGCACCCGCGTCCTACGCATGCAAAACCAGGGTGACAGCGCAGGACGCGTCCAACGCTCACCGTAGGACGCGTCCTGCGCATTATACGAAGATCGTTCGACGTCCAATTCAAATTCCTAGCGAACGGCTTCGACTCCAATCGATCTTAGGGCTTTCTCGCAGCTTCCTAGCGCTAAGTTTCACAAGTGTGCACCACACCTAAACCATTAGACTTAACTAGATCAAGCTACCCGTTTGCGTCCCCCTTAATAGTACGACCAAAGGAAAAAACAAGGTCCTATTGACTAATCCGTCGTCCTCCATCACCATCGATGAACGAACCTAATCATTCTAAACCTTATTGTCTATCCTTTGAAAACCAAAACGAATTCCATGGACCTAATCATTCTAAACCTTGTCGTCAATCCATTGAAAACCAAAACGAATTCCATCGTTAGGGGGCATGAAAACCATATTGCCCGACATCGCCATTACCATGACCTAACTTACCATTGTTTCTGCAAAACACACGTTAGTCATGATAACTATATTGTCATCTGTAACACTCTGGTGTTAAGCATGCATTATCTTGCATATCATGAGCATGATCATCTCTTTTGCATAGTCATTTATTTACATGAAATGATAGAGTTTAAATATGTGCTTACGTTGATTTGAACTAGAGCTTTGTGATAGGTTGATTGTTTGGGGTAGAGTGTTAAATGAAGTTTGTAGAGAAAATTATTTGAAGCAAAACTTATTTTGGGGTCATTTCATGAAAAGGCTTGGAAGTGGGTCAAAAATGTCAAAAACAGTTTGTAAAAATGATTTTCTTTTATTTTTAAATCCCCATTTTTGAAATTCAAATTCTATGCAGAATTAGGTTTTGATGTTTAAAAGTGAAATGTTCTACTCATCAAAAGGAACATTTCATCTTTTATAAGTTTTTCGAAATTCAAATTATTTTGGAAAATATGGGGTTCATCAAATTCTGCACGAATCTTGGCGCAGTGGGACCCACCGAACAGTCTCTTCTTCCTCCTCTCTTCTTCTTCCTCGCGATGCTGTCCGCACCGACGCTGGCTACGTGGAGTCCATATGCCGGGCCGCTGCCGCTGCCCGCTGTTCTGCCCCCACACCCGAGCGCCGCTCATCCCGCTCACACGCCCGTGCTCGGCCTGGCCCCACCGCTCGCCCACGCGCCCCCGCTCTGCCCGCATGAGCGCCACGCGCTCGACGAGCTCCGACGCCACGCTGTCTCGGTCCAAGCTCAACCGGCCACCTCAAGCCAGTCCGACCGCGTCGCCCTCACTCTCGCTCACTCTCCCAGCTTCAGACGCGCTCTCGCCCCTCCTCTTCCACCAGAGCCCGAGCAAGCGGACGCCGAACCGAACCGACGCCGAACCGAGCAAGCGGCCGCCATGAGCTCGCACGCCACCACACCCCACAGCCTTGATACTTTTTGCCAAGAACTCACCAGAAGTTCTGCCTCGACGCGAGCCACGTTGCGCGCCCTCCCCGCCTCAATAACCCCAGGTAGAGGTCGAATCGACCCGTTCCCCTTCGCCGCCATGGCCGCCCCGACCGCGTGGCATCCGTATGCCGGGCCATGGTCAGCAGCCTCTCCCTCCCTCCTTTATCCTGCGCATCGGGTTCGTCTGCTCGAGTAGGGTCGATTGGTGTAGCTAATGGGACCGATTAGGGTTCGAGCCCGACGAATTTGGCCATCCGCCGTCGCGGATTTACGCCGCCGCTCGCCGGCGTGTGTCGCCGTCGTTGCTCCGGCCATCCATTTGTTGCTTGGTCTAGTCCATGAGAACCACCGTGGCCTGCTGAAGCTGTTAGGCTAGTCAGTGTACCCCGCCGTGACCAACTCCGGCGAGTTCGCCGTCGACCCGCGCCGCCGTCCGCCGCCGTGCGTCGCTGCCGGTCAAGACCACGCTATTTTCTTGCATTTTACCCACCGTTGAGTTCACGCTGACGAGTTGAGTCATTTGGTGGCCGTAGTGTCGCCGGAGACCTCGTCGCCGGCGAGATCCCGTCGGCCGGCGACCGGTGTTTCGCGATGTTTCACTGACGTGTGGGTCCCATGGTGACGTCAACATGACATCAGCACTGACGTCAGCATAGGTTCGGTCTGGGTACACAAAGTCGGGTGTCCGTAGCAAAGTTCAGTCGCTGGGTACACTCCGAGTACGCGTAGTGTTTTCGGTTCGATTAATTTTCAAGAATGAATTTTACAGATTTCTGTTAAAACCTTTGAAAAATCATAACTTGCTCATTTTTCATCCAAATGAGTTGGTTCAACTTGAAGCATTTTTCTTATGAGAAGCTCTATGCATGAAAAATATGAAATCTGAAATTTGTGATACTTTTCTTTATAGATTTATTTATCTCTATTAATTGCTTTTATCTTAGAAAATGCATAAGTAATTCTCTGTTGCTCAGAAAAATGTGAGACCAAGTTTGTTAGTCTTCTTATGTCATGCTCTATCTGTGAAAAATATTGTGAGGCTATATCCTGTGGAAAGTTTGCTCTGTCTAGTTATGGTGCCTATTTCCATTAGGTGATAAATAATTCATAATAAATAATATATAAGGAATTTGTGCATGAAACTTTTTGGAGAGTGTTTTTATGTCAATCTAGAGATAATGATGTTCTGAGATCTGTTGTTTGACATACTTTTATGTATAAAGTATTTAGGCCCATTAAATTATGCTGCCTTGTCATTTTTGTGTAGGATAAAGTACTTACTGTTTTGACTTGAAATTTTTATGATAGTCTACTTTAGACATGATTAAGCTCCTATAATTTTTACAGAATTTTCTGAGTAGTCTAAAGTCATATTGTAGTTATACCTTGATTTCTTTTAATTATAAATAATGCTTTAAAGTTATCATTTCATGTGTGTAAAAATGCTTTTTATGCTATTTGTGATATGTGTGATCTGCTTTTGGTTTTGGTTCAGTAGAGTGTAGTGTGCGAAACAATGGTTGTTTATAATTCCTTATAGTGTGCGAGTAAATTGTAATGCGAGGCTTGTTTGGAGAGTTGTCGGTAGAAGAGAATGCAGATGACATGTGCTTATCATACATGTTTTCAAATATCATATCATTCATCTTAGCTGAGCATTCATTTACCATCAGCATCAGCATTGTATTTCTATGTATCCATGGTATTCATACGCACTATGCATCATACAGGATCGTCAGAGCTCGAAACGGTAGTTTCCGGAGCACAAAGAGAGGAAGGCCAGTAGGAAGCATTGGTGCGGGAAGTAGCAGCAGAAGAGGATCCCGAAGTTGACCTTCTAGAGTGTCCTGACCACCAGCTCAGCTCTTTCCTGAAAGGCAAGCCCTGGAGCATTCTCCCTGTGGTTTGCAAAAATATCTAACTTGAGTCCTTTACTTGTTTGATGCATTAAGTTATAGGCGTTATTTTATACCGTTGCTGCATTACTTATATTCCTTGCCACTGTTATATTTCGACCCTGTTAGGTTCAGTACAAATATTTGCTTAGCCCTGCCTTAACTAGATCGGTAGAAGTCAGGTGATTTCCTGTCATCCGCGAGTTATAGGTGGTGACTCAGAATGGTTGAATACATTGTTATCTTAGATAACCATGTGGAGATAATAAATCGAGACCGGGCAGGATTGGTGTTGAGACTGAACTGGAGGTTCGGTGTGGTTATCCCGTCTGTGTCGAACTAGGACCCCATCCGTTGTACGTCCTCAAGTCATATTGAATTTATGCCTCACATTTAGCTGGAAGGATAAGTCGTTCCGACCGCGAAGCCTAATTTTGATTTGGGCCGGCAGTCGACCTGCTGTACGCATCATATTGGTCAAGATGGAGGACCACAGGTTACGCGGAGAGTAAGTCCGAGGTCAGGGTAGCCCTGAATAAGGCAGCCGGGCAGTTCCTGGATACGATGGTACCTGTTGATCTCGCGCTTTTCCCAAATTGGATGTCGGTGATCTGTAGCTCACCGTGGCTGGTGAGTGTGGTTTGTGTGAGGAATACCTGCCAGCTGGTTAGTAATCGATTATAATCTCCATTGTTCCTGGATAGTGAACACTTGACTTGAGCAGCGGCATCGTAGTAAGAACTTGAACAAAGAGATGAGATGGTTGAGCTTTTGTTTGAAAGATACTCAACTGGAATTGGTTACTTTCTTGTTGAATAATTATTACCTTGCTTGTTTAGTACAGGTGCTAACATAGCATGATAAGGTTAATCAGATTTAAATACATTGCTAGAAGGTTCTTATTAATTGTTTCTTTAAAGCAAACTTTTCCGCAATTAAATGAGTCAGCTATCCTACTTATACAGCCTTGTATACTCCTTGGAGTCACTTTATTTTTAGTTTATGACGGGTAAGTCTAGCTGAGTACATCCTCGTACTCAGGGTTTTATTTCCCATGTTTTTGCAGATGGTGAGATGTTTTATGGCTATTGTCAGAACTGCTTCTATCCCGCCTTGGGAGATGATTAGACCTTGGGCATGGTCACTCTTCTCTACTTAATGCTTTTGTTGGATATTGATCAAGAACCTGGCACTGTATTTGATCAAGAACCTGGTAAGTGTGAGTTGTGAGAGCATGATTGGATGCAATGCCAGTCTAGGGAAGTGCTTATTGATGCTGGATTATTTACATGTTGCACACATGTATATATGAAGGTATCCCATGTTGGGACCGTCTTCTGGCGGTGTCGTCTTCTGCGCGACTGTTGGGGTAGTAAGTAATCGGTGTTTTCACCTTGTTCGGAAGGTGTGTGAGTTTTTACGTCGAATTGCATTCATATGGGATATGGGCTGAAATGAATTTTCTGCAGGTACACTAACCGCGAACGGTAGAACGAAGTAGTTACGTATAATGAGAGAACGATGTATGCCACCGCATAGAGTATTAGATTGTTAGTTCGTGAGGACGTATGTAACATGCATGCATCATGGTTAAAATTGCTCATGCATATATTCATGGTTCCTTCCCTTATAAATAAATTGTCTCATTTCTTTAAAATTATAACTTATGGGATATACAACTTTTGGACAGATGCCGAGAACCAAGCAGACTGCTCGCAAGTCCACTGGAGGAGGAGTGCCCCATGGTCCTTTGGTTGTCCGTGAGTCGGCACCAAGGGAGGTGGACACTTTTCTTGAGGAGCATGCCATGCCTAGCCTTCTTTGGAGGATTCTCTCCAATGCTGGGTACACGGTGGGCATGGAGCCTCACTACTACTAGGACAAGGATGACTTGGTGAACTATGGAGAGGCTCGTGTGGAGGTAGTTGTCCCACCTTTGGACGGCGACCCCCACTGGGTTGGGTGGAGCTATTTTGGTGCGGGCAGGACTGCCAAGACGGGTGCCACGTTTGCAGCTTTTGACGTGGTGGAGCACCTGATGGAGGAGATACCTCACCAGCTTGCCCAGGCTTTTCCTGGAGTGTTCCCCTTTGCTCACCGCCTTTCTAGGTGGCCACCTGCTGAGGGAAACCCACTGGAGGCAGGTCCTAATGAGGCGCAGGGTAGCAGCACGCTTGCCATGAGTGCTATGTTTGCAGTGATGAGGGCCTATGTCAACATGGAGACTAAGGCACTTCATCTGAATGAGGAGTTCAAGGAGGCTCGAGCTGATGCACGCAAGGAGAAGCGTGAATTTACATGTGAGCTTCAGCGCTCATGAGAGGAGGTCGCCTGTGTGTCTCAACATCGAGACAAGGTTGTGCTGGAGAGCCAGAAGATGGCTCAGGCTAGAGATGAAGCCTGGTCCGAGTTTCGTCGTCTTAGCATCCACCAGCAGCAGGTGCTAGAGGACGTGGAGGACGTTCGTGCTTATAATGCTAGTCTTCACGAGGTGGTGCACGAAAAGCAGGAGGAGATCCGTCAGCTGAGAGTAGCCTTAGTAGCAGCTAGGAGGGCTATGAACAGCGCTTCTAGTGAGAATAGCAACAATGGAGAGTAGCCTTGCTGAGGATCGTTAGTCTCTGGTTGTTCTTTTGTGTTCCTGTCAGGTGGTCATGTAACCCTTTTGCTCGCTATCGAGACTTTGATGTAATGTTGGAACATGGTGTTTGATGTGGTGATATCCGTACCCTTTAAAAGTCCAGTGTATGTATGCTGGCAAAATATGGATGTTGTAAGACGCTTTGCGATGGTTCAAAGTAATATTATTAGTGATGTTGTGATGTGAAAATTGGAATTATTGTGCCTCTATTTATTGTGCGAATTTATTTCCCTCGATAAATTCAGTTTGGCATGATTTTACATTCACCTCTCATTATGACAACATTTGCCTAATAAATACTTGTTGCTAAAATATGCAGATGCCGGTTACCCGTAGTGGTTCGGGTGGTAATGGTAGTGGTGGCGCTGATGAGGGTGCTGATAACACTGCACGTGGTGTGCCACCCCCACCTCTGACTAATGCGGAGCAGCTGTTTGCTCAGTTCTTGGGCAGCCAGCGCAATGTGGAGTAGCTTCTTCGTGAGAGCTTGGCCCGTGATGTTCGTCAGGGTCCTCAACAAAATCAATATAGCAGCTTCAAGGAGTTTTAGGACACTAAACCTCCTGTGTTTAAGGATGCTCCTGAGGCACTTGAAGCAGATGAATGGCTCAACACCATGGAAGATAAATTTCGTCTTCTAAGGTTAACAGAAGAGCTGAAAGCAGAGTATGTAGCCCATCAACTTGAGGGACAAGCAGGGACTTGGTGGAAGCAACATCGCACCACCTTTCCATAGGGTGTTCCTATTACTTAGGACCGCTTTGCACGTGCTTTCCGGGGGAATTTCATTCCTCCCAGTTTGATGGCTATGAAGAAGACTGAGTTTCTGTCGCTCACTATGGGAACTCGCAATGTAAAGGAGTATCTGCACGCCTTCAATACTTTGAGTCGATATGCTCCTGAGTTTGTCAACACTGATGAGAACAAGATAGCTAGTTTCAAGAGAGGCTTGAGTTCCAAGTTGATGAAGACCATGAGCACTTCTGCCCGTGTTACTTTTAATGATTTCTTGAATGATTGTATTATGCAAGAAAACAGTAACAACATTCATGCTGCCACCAAGAATCGCAAGAGAGCTCATGATGGAGGTGGTTCTTCTCAGGCAAGAGCCCCAACTGCTTTTCGTACTCCGTATCGTCCACCTATGTCTGGTGCGAGATTCAGGCCCCCGCAGCAGAAAAGGCATAACAATTATCCAGCTCAGAATCCGCAGAAGCATCACAGAGCATTCAAGGTTCCTGCTCCACAGGGGAAACCAGGACAGAGCAGCTTGACCGGTGCTAACAAGACACCTGTCAATGGACCTTGGTTCAAATGCAACCAGACATGGCACTTTGCTCATTATTGCCCTTTTCCCAAGAAGCAGCAGGCCCCGTATCAAGCTCGCGTGCACCACACCTCGATTGAGGAGATTCTTGCTGGTGAACCAGTGACTGCGGGTATGTTTTCTGTGAATCAAATCCCTACCGCTGTTTTGTTTGATTCTGGATCATCGCATTCTTTCATGAGTCAAGCATTTGCACAGAAGCATGATCAAAAGATACTTGAATTGAGCATTGAATTCAAGGTTAGTTCAGCTGGGGCTGATATAACTACTAAGCAGATAGTTCAGGGTGTAACCCTAGACCTAGATTAGTGGAGGTTTTGGTTTAACTTGATAGTTCTACCTGGCTTAGGAGTGGATGTCATAGTGGGAATGAGTTGCATGAAATTCTGGGATGCTGTGATCGATACAGGTAATAGGATGTTATCTATCAGAAATCCTCTTAGGGAGGGTACCTTTCAAGTGCCATTACCCCAAAAGTTTAAGCTGGAGAGCGTATCCTATTCTACTCGTGTGACCCCTCTTCCCGAAATTCCTATCGTGTGTGAGTTTCCGGATGTTTTTCCTGAAGAGCTTCCGGGTCTTCCACCCGATAGAGATGTCGAGTTTCGCATTGAGTTACTGCCTGGCACTGCCCCAATTTCTAGGAGGCCATATCGGATGCCGCCAAATGAATTGGCAGAGCTCAAAAATCAGTTGAAAGAATTGTTGGACAAGGGTCTTATTCGCCCTAGTGTGTCGGAATGGGGTTGTCCTGCTATCTTTGTGAAGAAGAAGGACAAATCTCTATGGATGTGCGTGGATTATCGTCCACTCAATGCTGTCACCGTTAAGAACAAGTATCCGTTACCCCGAATTGACATTCTTTTTGACCAGTTGTCTAAGGCAAGAGTGTTTTCTAAGATTGATCTTAGGTCTGGTTACCATCAGATCAAGATTAGACCAGAAGATGTGCCTAAGACCGCTTTTTCTACCAGATATGGATTGTATGAGTATCTTGTTATGTCCTTTGTCTTAACAAATGCTCCTGCATACTTCATGTATTTGATGAATTCGGTCTTTATGCCAGAGTTAGACAAGTTTGTGGTGGTGTTTATTGATGATATCTTGGTGTACTCAGAAAATGAAGAAGATCATGCCGAGCATCTAAGGATTGTTTTAGAAAGGCTTAGGGAACATAAGTTGTATGCTAAGTTTAGCAAGTGTGAGTTTTGGCTCAAGAAAGTTCAATTCCTTGGCCATGTCCTATCTAATGAGGGAATCTCAGTAGATCCAAGCAAAGTACAAGAGGTTATGAACTGGGAAGCACCAACTTCTGTGCATGAAGTTCGGAGTTTTCTTGGTCTAGCCAGACATTATCGTCGTTTCATTCCGGATTTCTCGAAGATTGCCAAACCTATGACAAATCTGTTGCAGAAAGAGAAGAGGTTTGTCTGGAAAGAGGAGTGTGAGATAGCTTTTCGTACCTTGCGGGAATTGTTGACCACTGCTCCTGTTCTTATGCAACCAGATTTGGGGAAACCTTTTGATGTATATTGCGATGCATCAAAAACTGGCTTAAGATGTGTGCTTATGCAAGAAGGAAGAGTCATAGCTTATGCCTCACGCCAGTTAAAGAAGCATGAAGTGAATTATCCCACACATGATTTGGAGCTAGCAGCTGTTGTGCATGCTCTAAAAATCTGGAGGCATTACTTGTTGGGTAACTTCTGCAAAGTCTATACGGATCACAAGAGTCTGAAGTATATCTTCATGCAACTCAAGTTGAACATGAGACAACATCGATGGATGGAGTTTATTAGGGACTTCAATATGGAGATCTTGTATCATCCAGGCAAGGCAAACATAGTCGTAGATGCGTTGAGTCGAAAATCACATTGCCATGCTATTCAACCTTTGTTAGCAGATGATTTAGCCTCATGCATCCTGTTGTGCTGCGTAACATCCAAATTAGTTGCTCGCTTGAAAGTAAGATCATCGAAGGTCAGAAAACTGACAAGGGTATAGGTCATATCAAGGAGAAGATGTTGAAACACCCGCTCAAACATTTTCGAGTAGATGAGAAGGGAATCTTGTGGTTTGACGATCGTCTGGTCGTAACAAAAGATAGAGAACTCAGAAATCAAATTATGGATGAAGCTCACTTATCAAAGCTATCTATTCATCCTGGCGGTAGTAAGATGTTTCATGATCTGAAGGTTCGCTATTGGTGGACCAAAATGAGAAAGGAGATTGCAGCTTATGTCGCACGTTGTGACATCTGTTGTCGCATAAAGGCTGTTCATTTGAAGCCAGCCGGAATGCTTCAACCATTGCCGATTCCTGAATGGAAATGGGAAGATATCAGTATGGATTTCATTACTGGACTTCCCACCACTCAAAAAGGACATGACTCTATTTGGGTAATCGTTGATCGACTTACCAAGAGTGCGCACTTTATTCCAGTTCGTACAGATTATCGACCGCCTCAATATGCTAATATTTATCTCAGGGAGATTATCCGTTTGCATGGAATTCCTAAGACAATTGTATTTGATCGAGGATCTCAGTTTACTGCTCATTTCTGGAAACACTTGCAGAAGGATTTGGGGACAAAGCTGAATCATAGTACAACTTATCATCCTCAAACTTTAGGCCAGACAGAAAGAGTGAATCAAATTCTTGAGGATCTTCTGAGGGCTTGTGTTTTATCATCCAAGGGTTCATGGAAGAAATGGTTACCTTTAGCAGAATTCTCCTATAACAATAGTTACCAAGAGAGTATACAGATGGCTCCTTTTGAGGCACTATATGGCCGAAAGTGTAGAACGCCTGTAAATTGGGTAGGACCTGGAGAAAGAAGATATTATGGTATTGACTTTGTTAAAGAAGCTGAAGAGCAGGTTCGAACAATTCAACAACACATAGCAGCTACACAATCTCGTCAGAAAAGTTATGCTGACAAGAGAAGAAGACCTCTAACTTTTAATGTTGGTGATTATGTGTATCTGAAGGTCTCTCCTATGAAGAAAGTGCAACGTTTTGGTGTTAAAAGAAAACTAGCACCTCGTTGTGTCGGTCCGTATCAGATAATGGAAAGAGAAGGATTGTGGGCCTATAAGCTCAAACTGCCTGAAGAGATGAGTGCAGTGTTTCCTGTTTTCCATGTATCCCAACTCAAGAAATGTCTACGTGTTCCAACCGAAGAAGCCGTTAAAGTTAAAGACATAAAGCTGAGTTCAGATTTAACGTATGAAGAGAAACCTATGAGACTCCTAGATGTCAAGGACAGAGTGACCAGAAATCGTGTGGTCAGGCAATACAAGGTTTCTTGGAGCAATCATGATGATAGCGATGCCACTTGGGAAACGGAGGACTATTTAAAAGAAGTATATCCTGATTTTCATAAAGAATGGTTAGTCTACTCAAATCTAGGGATGAGATTTCTTTAAGGGGGGAAGGGCTGTAACACTCTGGTGTTAAGCATGCATTATCTTGCATATCATGAGCATGATCATCTCTTTTGCATAGTCATTTATTTACATGAAATGATAGAATTTAAATATGTGCTTACCTTGATTTGAACTAGAGTTTTGTGATAGGTTGATTGTTTGGGGTAGAGTGTTAAATGAAGTTTGTAGAGAAAATTATTTGGAGCAAAACTTATTTTGGGGTCATTTCATGAAAAGGCTTGGAAGTGGGTCAAAAATGTCAAAAACAGTTTGTAAAAATAATTTTATTTTAATTTTAAATCCCCATTTTTGAAATTCAAATTCTAGGCAGAATTAGGTTTTGATGTTTAAAAGTGAAATGTTCTACTCATCAAAAGGAACATTTCATCTTTTATGAGTTTCTCAAAATTTAGATTATTTTAGAAAATATGGGGTTCATCAAGTTCTGCACGAATCTTGGCGCAGTGGGACCCACCGAACAGTCTCTTCTTCCTCCTCTCTTCTTCTTCCTTGCGACGCTGTCCGTGCCGATGCCGGCCGTGTGGCGTCCGTACGCCGGGCCGCTGCCGCTGCCCGCTGTTCTGCCGCCGCACCCGGGCGCCGCTCATCCCGCTCACACGCCCGTGCTCGGCCTGGCCCCACCGCTCGCCCACGCGCCCCCGCTCTGCCCGCATGAGCGCCACTCGCTCGACGAGCTCCGATGCCGCGTTGTCTCGGTCCGAGCTCAACCGGCCACCTCAAGCCAGTCCGACCGCATCGCCCTCACTCTCGCTCACTCTCCCATCTTCAGACGCGCTCTCGCCCCTCCTCTTCCACCAGAGCCCGAGCAAGCGGACGCCGAATCGCCATTGCCGCCACCACGAGCTCGCACGCCACCACACCCCACAGCCTTGATACTTTTTGCCAAGAACTCACCAGAAGCTCCGCCTCGACGCGAGCCACGTCCTGCGCACCCTCCCCGCCTCAATAACCCCAGTAGAGGTCGAATCGACCCATTCCCCTTCGCCGGCCATGGCCGCCCCGACCGCCGCGCGGTCCGCTGTGGTCAGCAGCCTCTCCCTCCCTCCTTTATCCTGCACATCGGGTTCGTCTGCTCGAGTAGGGTCGATTGATGTAGCTAATGGGACCGATTAGGGTCCGAGCCCGACGAATTTGGCCATCCGCCGTCGCGGATTTGCGCCGCCGCTCGCCGACGTGCGTCGCCGTCGTTGCTCTGGCCGTCCATTCGTTGCTTGGTCTAGTCCATGAGAACCACCGTGGCCTGCTGAAGCTGTTAGGCTAGTCAGCGTACCCCGCCGTGACCAACTCCGGCGAGTTCGCCGTCGACCCGCGCCGCCGTCCGCCGCCGTGCGTCGCCGTCGGTCAAGACCACGCTATTTTCTTGCATTTTACCCACCGTTGAGTTCGCGCTGACGAGTTGAGTCATTTGGTGGCCGTAGTGTCGCCGGAGACCTCGTCGCCGGCGAGATCCCGTCGCCGGCGACCGGTGTTTCGCGATGTTTCACTGACGTGTGGGTCCCATGGTGACGTCAACATGACATCAGCACTAACGTCAGCATAGGTTCGGTCTGGGTACACAAAGTTGGGTGTCCGTAGCGAAGTTCAGTCGCTGGGTACACTCCGGGTACGCGTAGTGTTTTCGGTTCGATTAATTTTTAAGAATGAATTTTACAGATTTCTGTTAAAACCTTTGAAAAATCATAACTTGCTCATTTTTCATCCAAATGAGTTGGTTCAACTTGTAGCATTTTTCTTATGAGAAGCTCTATGCATGAAAAATATGAAATCTAAAATTTGTGATACTTTTCTGTATAGATTTATTTATCTCTATTAATTGCTTTTATCTTAGAAAATGCATAAGTAATTCTCTGTTGCTCAGAAAAATGTGAGACCAAGTTTGTTAGTCTTCTTATGTCATGCTCTATCTGTGAAAAATATTGTGAGGCTATATCCCGTGGAAAGTTTGCTCTGTCTAGTTATGGTGCCTATTTCCATTAGGTGATAAATAATTCATAATAAATAATATATAAGGAATTTGTGCATGAAACTTTTTGGAGAGTGTTTTTATGTCAATCTAGAGATAATGATGTTCTGAGATCTGTTGTTTGACATACTTTTATGTACAAAGTATTTAGGCCCATTAAATTATGCTGCCTTGTCATTTTTGTGTAGGATAAAGTACTTACTGTTTTGACTTGAAATTTTTATGATAGTCTACTTTAGACATGATTAAGCTTCTATAATTTTTACAGAATTTTCTGAGTAGTCTAAAGTCATATTGTAGTTATACCCTGATTTCTTTTAATTATAAATAATGCTTTAAAGTTATCATTTCATGTGTGTAAAAATGCTTTTTATGCTATTTGTGATATGTGTGATCTGCTTTTGGTTTTGGTTCAGTAGAGTGTAGTGTGTGAAACAATGGTTGTTTATAATTCCTTATAGTGTGCGAGTAAATTGTAATGCGAGGCTTGTTTGGAGAGTTGTCGGTAGAAGAGAATGCAGATGACATGTGCTTATCATACATGTTTTCAAATATCATATCATTCATCTTAGCTGAGCATTCATTTACCATCAGCATCAGCATTGTATTTCTATGTATCCATGGTATTCATACGCACTATGCATCATACAGGATCGTCAGAGCTCGAAACGGTAGTTCCCGGAGCACAAGGAGAGGAAGGCCAGTAGGAAGCGTTGGTGCGGGAAGTAGCAGCAGAAGAGGATCCCGAAGTTGACCTTCTAGAGTGTCCTGACCACCAGCCCAGCTCTTTCCTGAAAGGCAAGCCCCGGAGCATTCTCCCTGTGGTTTGCAAAAATATCTAACTTGAGTCCTTTACTTGTTTGATGCATTAAGTTATAGGCGTTATTTTATACCGTTGCTGCATTACTTATATTCCTTGCCACTGTTATATTTCAACCCTGTTAGGTTCAGTACAAATATTTGCTTAGCCCTGCCTTAACTAGATCGGTAGAAGTCAGGTGATTTCCTGTCATCCGCGAGTTATAGGTGGTGACTCAGAATGGTTGAATACATTGTTATCTTAGATAACCATGTGGAGATAATAAATCGAGACCGGGCGGGATTGGTGTTGAGATTGAACTGGAGGTTCGGTGTGGTTATCCCGTCTGTGTCGAACTGGGACCCCGTCCGTTGTACGTCCTCAAGTCATATTGAATTTATGCCTCACATTTAGCTGGAAGGATAAGTCGTTCCGACCATGAAGCCTAATTTTGATTTGGGCCGAGAGTCGACCTGCTGTACGCATCGTATTTGTGAAGATGGGGGACCACAGGTTACGCGGAGAGTAAGTCCGAGGTCAGGGTCGTCCTGAATAAGACAGTCGGGCAGTTCCTGGATACGATGGTACCTGTTGATCTCGCGCTTTTCCCGAATTGGATGTCGGTGATCTGTAGCTCACCGTGGCTGGTGAGTGTGGTTTGTGTGAGCAATACCCGCCAGCTGGTTAGTAATCGATTATAATCGTCATCGTTCCTATACAGTGAACACTTGACTTGAGCAGCGGCATCGTAGTAAGAACTTGAACAAAGAGATGAGATGGTTGAGCTTTTGTTTGAAAGATACTCAACCGAAATTGGTTACTTTCTTGTTGAATAATTATTACCATGCTTGTTTAGTACAGGTGCTAACGTAGCATGATAAGGTTAATCAGATTTAAATACATGGCTAGAAGGTTCTTATTAATTGTTTCTTTAATGCAAGCTTTTTCGCAATTAAATGAGTCAGCTATCCTACTTATACAGCCTTGCATACTCCTTGGAGTCACTTTATTTTTAGTTTATGACGGGTAAGTCTAGCTGAGTACATCCTCGTACTCAGGGTTTTATTTCCTATGTTTTTGCAGATGGTGAGATGTTTTATGGCTATTGTCAGAACTGCTTCTATCCCGCCTTGGGAGATGATTAGACCTTGGGCATGATCACTCTTCTCTACTGAATGCTTTTGTTGGATATTGATCAAGAACCTGGCACTGTATTTGAACTGAGTGTGTGTGAATTTGAACTAAACCGCTTCCGCTTTATTTTGAAATTTAAACTTGGGTTGTAATAACTTTATTCGTACTCCGATGATTTAAACTATGTGCGAACTATGTACTTGTGAATGAGAACGCTAAACTATTACGATCTTGGTCGTGCCGGAAAAGTTTGAAATCCTTCGAGATTTCGTTATGACTACCGGGTTTATTAGGTCCCAATCATGTAGTTGCCGTCTTAACGGCGAATTATGTGCTTGTGCTCTAATAAATTGGTCGGTTCTGTCACATCATCAATCATGTACTCAAAAGATCTGCATGAAGAGTTAGTACAACATATATGGCTCATATGGAATCAGAGTAAAACGTGGAAGCATTACAATATAAGCACAAATCATAACACATGACATGATATAAGATATGAATATGAAAATCAACACATTTCTCAAAGAGTATCATCACACACAATACAATGCAATGCAAGGAAGTAAACATGCGCATGAGTGTATCAACATCACAACAAAAAAGCCAAATCCCTCTCACAAGCTCCCCCTAAATCCTACATACTCTCACATCTCCCCCTTTGGCATCAAGGACCAAAACCTAAGGATGGGGAGAAGAAGGAGGAGTAGCAGACGAGCCGGTCGGTCGAGCACGAGGTGTCACAATGTACTGATCTGGATCATCTGCATTGGCCGCGGGAGTCTGCTGGGGCTGACTGTCAGTAGCTGTCTGACCCTCTGGCTATGTCGCTGGCGGAGAAGCGATCCGAGTCTGCTCTGCAGTCTCTGTGAGTGGGGCTGTCACAGTGACGGGGTCTGCAGGTGTCTCTGCTAAAGCAACTGAGGACGAAATCGTGTCAGTGGTGCCTGTCCCGGTCAGTGGAACTATCTGAGTCTGAGGCTGAGACTCCTGAACTGGTACTGAGGAAGGAGAAGGATCTGCTGTCATCTGAGTCGGTGCCGACTGGCCTGTGATCCCACTGAAAGTATGCAGAGCAGCTCCTGATCCTGGGGTGAACAAACGAGTGGAGGTGATAGGTGAGAACCCCGTGTGGATCGATGACGAGCCAGGAGACTGAGACACCTGAAGTGCTGGAGAGGTAGGTGCTAGTGCTGGTTCCTGAAGCAGCTGCTGACTCTAAAGTCCACTGGGCTGTATAGCTAGAGCCTGTAGCAACTGAGGTGGCACCTGTACTCCTGTCTGCTGTACTATAGTAGTGAACAAGCCGAGGTACAACTGATGTGTCCCCTGGTTCTGCCTCTGTAGCTCCAACTGATGTCTCTGTATTTCAAGCTATTGCTGCTGGAATGCATCCTGTCGGGCTTGAATCTCATTGAGTGCTATAATAGTCTCTTCAGCTCGGCGATCCGTTCGCTCTTGGTTGGCGACCAACCTCTCAAGTAGAGCTGAGGTGCTAGCCTATGTGTCATGCTGTCTAGGCTCGTAAGGAGGGAGGTAGTCATCATCAGAACTATCAGAGTTAAACTCAAGATCTCCTCCCCCTGTCTCCTCGGCCTCTAGCTCGGCTGCTGAGAGGCTCTCTGCTGCTGTTGGGGCTCATTGATGAGCAAAGCTCCACGCCTGCGACCTCGGCGAGCTCTGTCAGCTGCATCTGCAACCATCTCTGCCTACTCGGCCTCTATCTCATCTCTGGTCCTCTTCTTCTTCTTGGCGATCCCCTTGTGCACTTGTTGTCCCTTTAACTTTTGTGCTGCAGAGGCACGTGAGGGACGAGGATCGTCACCATCACCACCTCCAGAACCCCTGCCGGTAACTGTGACACGACCCATGGCTGCCAATCTGCTGAATAGATCAATCAATTAAGAGCAATAACACTGTCAAGAACCTCCCCCTGAAACTCTACAACCACTGATCAAGCACTGACAAGATGGTGAACTGTCGCCTTGCGAGGCTTGGCTCAATCCATACTCGCGGGCTTGGCCCCGAGTGTCACTGCACTGCCCCAACTGCCATGTATGTTATGCAAACTCAAATGACACGGCTCGCTGCATGATAGAAAAGACAGAGATATATAACAATAAGCAATAGTTCTAGGGATAAGCAACTCCTATTTAGAAGCAAAGCATTTTAGGTAAGAGAGGAATAGCATGAATTACACTGCTAGCTGCCTGTCGAGACCTGTGAAAAGATAAGATACGACGACATAGGGCACCCCGATAATGCAAGGAGGTCACTGCATAGGAAAATGATCGAAAATTTGAGCAAGGCAGTGACTGGATACTGGTTTGGACAATATGTCGAACACCTGGTGTGCAGAGGAGGTGCTCACCATGAACGAGTGCATTGCTGGTCAGGAAGACGCCTAGCGGCGAGCTCAGCACAGAGACAAGGAGAAGCAATCACACAGCGCTGCGGACGGACGCGAAAATGGTAGCAAGGTCGAAGTAGTTCGTCCCGGCGGTGGTCGCGCACGGCGAGCAGGACTACACACAGCGGTGACGGCCACAGCGGCGAGCTCCACGAGCAGGGGCGCGACTGCGGCACGCGGCAGAGCTGGACGAGCGCGGGCGCAGTGGAGAAGGCGGGCGGCCGCAGAAGAATGAGGAACGGCGACCGACGGGGCAGACGCAGTGACTCAGGGCGACGGCGGCGCTTGGCTAGGGCGCGCGAGCGAAGGAGCGCTGGAGCGGCGATGCGGCGCGGCTGGCTGGGCGGCAGCGAGGGACGACGGCGGCGCTCGCTAGGGTTAGGCGCGGGCGCAAATGGAGCTGCGGCGGCAGCTCGGCGCGGGTGCGATGCGGCGAGGGCGCGTGGAGGAGCGGCGGCTCAGGCTTGGCGACGCGGTCGGGCGCGCGGTGCGGGATGGCATGGGCTGTAGCGGCGGCGCGCAGCTGGCCGGGCGGCGGCGCGCGCGCCGAGGAGCGCTGGTGCGCTGCGCGGCTTGCGGCGGGGCGCACGGCGACACGGCACGGACGGCGAGCGTGCAGAGCAGGAGGGCGGCGCCGGCGTGGTACGGGCGGAGGATTCGGCCGGCGGTGAACTGAATCGAGAAATAGGATAAGGCCACGACTGAATTGAATGGAAGAGAGATAGGGGCCCCACATGTCATAGGATGAAAGAAAATTTCTTTGCAATGAATCCCCAGACGCGTCAGCATGGAGGCTCCGGACGCTAGGAATTGCGACGGACGCATAACAGAGGACCCTGCAGACCGCGAGGACCTCCGGACGCGGGGACTCCAACCTCCGGACGCTACAGTCCGGGCGTCCGGACTCGTGTCGAATTTGCCTTCAACCTACGGACGCGTCCCAACGAGGGCGCCGGACGCGGTGCTGTTACTGTTCAGCGTCCGGACCATCTTCTTCTGCTATTTCCACTTGCTGCACTCGCCGGACGCAGCTGCAGCGTCCGTGGCTCCAAATTTCAGCGTCCGGAGCACCATCTTGAGGCGAATTTGATTCCGAACTTCGCGGCAACTTTTTCTAACAGTTTCAACTTGAAAAAGATCCAAATAAACATCAATTGAAACTAGTATGAGATCCTCTCTCGTAAACCCTTAATTTTTTAAATATTTTACCATAGGCTTAATATATTTTTTATAAAAATAGGCAATAAATCTAGCAAATTGAACGAAACGACAAACAACAACAATGCACATGCAATGCAATACTAGAATTTGAATCTAGTTGACTTGTCAAGTGTAAACCAAGGGTAAGCTTCTTCACACCTCCCAATGAGGGTTATCTTAACCATGTTAGACAAGTCCTATATGCATTACAAGCATGGTTTTAAATAGCTCGCTATAGTTGTCGCTATAGCGCGATATAGCTTTTTGAGGCAGAGTGTCGCTATTTGCGTTCATACACAATTTTGTCGGTATGGTCTGATATAACTCCGCTAATAACGGTTGATAAAACGCTAAACATCTTAGCCTTAGCTCGCTATTTAAAACAATAATTACAAGACTTTAAACATGACATCTATTACAATGCAATGCAATGACAACATCCTTTTTTATCTTTAAACGAAGTTGCTTAGATCAAGAATGTTAAGCTTATTCCTTAGCCTACAAAAGGTTGATTCATCCAAGGGCTTAGTGAAAATATCCGTAAGTTGATCCTCGGTCCTTACACCAACTAGAGATATATCTTTTTTAGAAACATGATCTCTAAGAAAGTGGTGGTAGATATCTATGTGCTTTATGCGTGAATGTTGTTATTAGCAATTTTAACCGCACTTTCATTATCGCACAATAGTGTCACTTGACCAATGTTGACTCCATAGTCAAGGAGGGTTTGCTTCATGTACAAAATTTGTGCACAACAAGCCCCCGCGGTAATGTACTCCGCCTTGGCGGTGGACAAAGCAACACTATTTTGCTTTTTAGATGACCAAGAAATAAGAGATCTCCCAAGCAAATGGCACCCTCCGAATGTGTTTTTTCTATCAATTTTGCAATCGACATAATCCAAATCGGAATAGCCAACAAGTTGGAATCTTACTCCTTTGGGATACCATAGGCCAATGCTTGGGGTTAGCTTAAGATATCTAAGGATTCTCTTAACAGCACTTAGATGAGCTTCCTTAGGATCGGCTTGAAAACGAGCACACATGCACACACTAAACATGATATTGGGCCTAGATGTGGTAAGGTATAACAAGCTAACCATCATAGAATGGTAAAGAGTTTGATCAACCGAGTTTCCTCCTCATCAAGATCGAGATGCCCATTAGATGCCATGGGTGTTTTGATTGGCTTGCAATCCATCATATCAAATCTCTTGAGGAGGTCCTTGGTATACTTCTCTTGAGAGATGAAAGTCCCTTCTCTCATTTTCTTGATTTAAAACCCAAGGAAGAAGGTAAGTTCACCAATCATAAACATCTCGAACTCTTTTGACATCATGTCACCAAACTTCTTTCATTCTTCTTCATTTGTTGAACCGAAGATGATATCATCAACATATACTTGACAAATGAAGATTTGTCCATTATGCTTCTTGGTGAATAGTGTGGTGTCAACCATCCTAATTGTGAAGCCCTTCTCAATGAGGAAGTCCCGAAGGCGCTCATACCAAGCTCTTGGGGCTTGCTTAAGCCCATATAATGCCTTCGACAACCTATAAACATGATTAGGATATCTAGGGTCTTCGAACCCGGGAGGTTGATCAACATAGACAAGCTCATTTATGTAACCATTTAAAAATGCACTCTTCACATCCATTTGAAATAGTTTCATCTCATGGTGTGAAGCATATGCAAGGAGGATACGGATGGCATCAAGTCTTGCAACCAGTGCAAAGGTCTCTCCAAAATCTAAGCCTTCAACTTGAGAGAACCCCTTTGCCACGAGCCTTGCCTTGTTTCTCACAACATTATCTTGGTCATCTTGCTTGTTGCGGAACACCCACTTGGTTCCAATGATTCTTGCATTCTTGGGGCGCTCTTCAAGTATCTAAACTTGGTTGTGGGTGAAGTTGTTCAATTCTTCGTGCATGGCATTTACCCAATCTGGATCCTTTAGAGCTTCATCTAAATTTTTAGGCTCAACACAAGAAACAAAAGAGTGATGTTCAACAAAATTAGCCATCTTTTGAGCCCTAGTCAATATACCCCTCGAAGGACTCCCTATTATGAGATCTTGAGGATGAGCTTGGAGTTGAGGATTTCTTCTTTCAATCACTTGAGGGGATGGTTGGGGAGCATCAACATCTTGAGCTTGTGCCTCTCTTTGTTCATGGGAAATATAAGAATCTCCATTTCTCCCATCTTTATCTTCATCTTGAGGCACACTTGATGAGGAGGAAGGCTTGTGAATGACTTGCACATCATCATCATCTTCTTTAGGCTTGATGTCTCCCACCGAAATATTCTTCATGGCCTCCCTCAATGGTTCATCACCTACATCATCAAGATTCTCAATTTCTCCTTAGGAGCCGTTAGATTCATCAAACTCCACATCATATATTTATTCTACCAAGCCAGTGGCATGGTTGAATACACGATATGCTTTGGATTTTGATGAGTAGCCAACAAGAAATCCAATATCACAATGCCTTTAAAACTTCCCTAGGTGTTTCCTTTTCTTGTAGATGTAATATTTGCAACCAAACACCCGGAAGTATGAGACGTCCAACTTCTTTCCATTTAGCAACTCATAGAGGGTCTTGTTTAGGAACTTATGGAGATATAACCGGTTAGATGCATAACATGCTGTGTTGATAGCTTTAGCCCACAAGTTCTCCGGTGTATTGTATTCATCTAGCATTATTCTTGCAAGAGTGATAAGTGTCCGGTTCTTCCTCTCTACTATGCCATTTTGTTGAGGTGTGTAGGTGGATGAGACTTCATGCTTGATCCCAACTTCATCACAAAAAACTTCAATGTGTGTGTTGTCAAATTCTTTTCCATTGGCACTTCTTATTTTCTTGATCTTCACATCAAATTCATTTTGAGCTCTCTTGGCAAACTTCTTGAAGCAAGCAGCAACTTTGTTCTTGTCATGAAGAAAGAAGGTTCAAGTGTATCTTGAATAATCATCAACAATCACTAAGTAATAGAGTTTCCATCCAAGGCCTTGTATGTGGTTGGTCCAAACAAATCCATGTGCAGTAGCTCTAGCAATCTTGATGTTGACAATTAAGCTTTAGTTGGATGAGTGTTTACAACTTGCTTGCCGGCTTGACATGCACTACAAGGTTTGTCCTTCTCAAACTTGACATCCTTCAAGCCTCTCACTAGATCTTTCTTCAATAGCTTCTTGAGTGTACCCATACCAACATGTGCTAGCCTCCTATGCCACAACCATCCAAGAGAAGTCTTGTGAATAAGCATGTGTTCAGCATTGCATCTTCGGAGGAGAAATCCACTAGATAGAGATTGTTGTATCTAAAACCCTTGAAAATGACTTGAGCATGTGTTGACACCGTTTTTCGGCACGTGTCAATAAGGATCGGGAGACTAAACTAAATCGGCAAGAAGGTGGTTATTCTCCAGTATTGCTTCTGAGTTGCCGATGGATGATTGCCGATAAAAGACATATTGATCTCGTACATTGCCGATGAAGCCAGAAGGCTATTGCCGATGGGGAGAGAGGCATGGTTGCCGATGGAAAGCAGAGCTGAAAAATGTGGAAAGCAGAGCTGAGTCATTATCGATGGGTTTTGTCGATGGAATCTACAGAGATGAGGAGCGTGCCGATAGAGGTTTCATCGTAAGCAATGGATAAGGAAACTGGCAATATTTATGCCAATATTTTAATAGTTTACTTTTGAGTCCGACCTTGGTACGAGTCATTGTTTTTTATTCCTTGGAGATAAGACTTGTTTAGGTAAGACTTTGTCGTGTCTGTTTAGGACTCATAATACCAGGGTATAAATATGTACCGAGAGGCAATGTAAGAGGGTCAATCAATCAAATACAACAAATCTATTACTTTTATCTACTTTTCAAGCAATCTACTTTTCGACGACTTCGTCACCAGTACCTTTTCCTTTTCAACGAGTTCTTTCAAGAATCGGCGGGCTGCATCAACTTGATCTCCGGCGACCTTGCAGGTTCCGCGTCTACCGAGCACGATTCAGGCTTTGGCGTTCGGACGTATCACTGTCGTCTCGTCTGATCTGTTCAACAGTTATCGAATATCCTCTGAGCTTTGACGTCTAGGCGTATCGCTGTCGTCTCGTTCGGGTTTTATTCAAATTTATCATCCTTGTCGATTAACAGGTCAAATCGACTGGCACGCCTTGATATCAAACTTGGGTATTAGCCCGGTGTGTTTGCGGATCCAACGCCTTTTTGCATCAACACATCTTTTGGCACACCTGGTGGGACAAAGTCAATAGATCTATCATGAAGAATCCTAGTGATATCAATCCAGAAAACATCATCGACATATCAGAGTCAGATCTCAAGGAGGATCAGAAGCAAGCCATGGAAAAAGCTATGGAGGATTACAGGCAGCTCTGCTTGAAGTCTTTCAGCATGAATAGGGGAGGAGATGTCATCCAGAAGCAAGATCTGCCGTTACCTCGGCAGGTAACTTTTGACTCCAACCCTGGTAAATTACAGGAGATGGTTAATTCTGCATTAAATCAAGCTTTGATCAACCACTCCACCGTGCTGTCCAATACTATTTACAATGCTGTTGTGCAAACATTAAGAGAAGGACAAGCACCAGGGTATGTTGGGCCAGCATATCATCAGCCGGGATCGGCATCTACCAGCACTCCATCGGCAATTCCAGCCTTTGAGAGTATAGAAGCGCCTACCTCAGCTATATCAGGACCATCCATCATTGAAGCCACGCCGATAGGATCAGATCTAATGTCTCAGGAGAGGCCTAGTATTCAGTTGAGCACAGATCTATCGGCATCGGCAATGTCAGGTCCTTCAGGTCAACATAGTCAAGCTACTGCTAATTGGTGGGGATACGGTATGCCTCTAGGTCCATCTACTGCCAACTCTGGACTGCCTCAAGTGCATGATGTAGCAGGGGAGGGTCCGATGACATCGGCTACTCCAATTCGGCCGGTGGCTCAAGTGCCGCATTATTCTACTGTACCTCCTGCTATACAGCCATTGTCAATGGGATTCTACGTGCCTCCGCAACAGATATCTTATGCGAATCCATTGACCAATCCTCCACCAGTTCAACAGAGAGCTTCCACTGCAGAGCAGCCCATAGTACCATTCATATCTCAGTCTGGATTACCTGCAATTCAGAGCAATTATGCTGGCTATCATCCATCTATACAAAAGCATCAATTGTCTACAAGCTATCAGCCATCGGCAAACCAGGTGCCGATGAGTTACAATCTCAATTGGTCAGGGCAAGCGCCAATTCAGCAACCTGCTATTCAACCAAGCTACCAAGCAGTAGGGACTCAACGGTATAGTCCACAGACAACTTTCCAGGAACAAGCATCGGCAAAACAGCCGATGAACTTTACACCGCAGATTGGTGCCACGAATATGCCGATTTATCCAAGCCAAGTGCCACAGGGGTATGTAGAAGCATATCAGCCAACGCCTCCAGTAGAAATCCAGCCAGTGCATCGGCAAGATCAGGATGCACTCTTGACCGATAAGATTGCAGAGGTGATGAAAGAGCAATTTGGGATTCAGCCCAAGATTGATACTTACTCTTATCGGACTCCGTACCCTTCATCTTATGATTCAATTCCTTTCCCAAATCGGTACAAGGTGCCAGATTTCACTAAGTTTTCTGGGCAAGATGATACGTCAACGATGGAGCACATCAACCGATTCATCATCCAGTGCGGAGAAGCAGCAAACAGGGATGAGCTGAGGATCCGATTATTCTCGTCCTCTTTGTCTGGATCAGCATTCGCATGGTTCATCTCATTACCACCAAATTCTATTCTTACTTGGGCCAATCTAGAAAAACAATTCCATAAATACTTCTTTGCTGGTATCCATGAAAAGAAATTTACCGATCTGATGAAATTGAGACAGCGAAGCGACAAATCGGTAGAGAGTTTTGTGCAAAGGGTACGAGACATGAAGAGCAAGTGCTACATCCTAGTGCTTGATGACCGCCAGTTAGCTGGTTTGGCTTTCCAGGGTTTGTTGCTGCATCTCAGGGACAAATACGATGCTCAGGAGTTTGAAAGTTTAAGTCATATTGTGCAGAGGGTCTCTGATCAAAGTGCTCAAGCCCCAGAACATAGAAAGAGCTAGAACAAGAAGGTGTCCTTTGTAGAGGCAGAGGAATCAGATTCAGATGAAGAACCAACTATCGGCCTGGCTGAGTGGGTAAAAGGTAAAAAACCTTTATCGTGTCCTTTCGGTCAGAAAGAGCCAGAGAAATTCACGTTTGACATCACAAAGGCCGATAGAATATTTGATCTGCTACTTCAAGAGGGCCAAATGAAGCTATCACCCAATCATGTGATTCCATCGGCAGATGAACTGAAGAAAATTAGGTACTGGAAATGGCATAATGCAACTTTGCACAGTACCAATGACTGCAAGGTTTTCAGACAACAGTTGCAATCGGCAATTGAATCTGGGAGGATCAAGTTTGACAACTCTAAAGCTCAGAAGCCGATGAAGATTGATCAACATCCTTTCCCAGCAAACATAGTGGAGGCCGTAAACAAGACCAAAGTGTTGACATCGGTAAGCGCTAAGAGGAGAGCATCGGTGGATCCTAGAAATCAAGCAACTACCGATGACTTGAAGGGGAAAGAGGTAGTTGAAGAAAGCAGTAGTTCAAGAAGGCCTCCTAGACCAGCTCCGTACAGAATTCCAAGTAACCACTATCGGCATCGGCAAGAGGAGTTGCGTTGGGAAGCATGGCATCGGTACAAAGACCATTGGAGATGCCCCTTCTTCATCTATTGTTGGGAAGAAGGCATTAAGTTGCCTACTGTTGATAGTTGCCCCGAGTGCAATGGTTATGATCGAACCGATCGGGCAGAAAGAAGGCCGCACTATAGTGATCGGAGCAGATACATCGGTAAGCCGATCAGAGAAGGGGTATCGATACATGATCGGCTGGGGGGCAGGACCAGTGTACATGAAAGGCTGGGCAGGCATGCTGACTGTTTGCTGATGAATCAAAAGGAGCTCAAGGAGATGACCAATGCAAGAGTCCCTGATGAAACAATACTCTGCAGGGATCCCAATACAAATTGCCCAGGTTCAAATGCAAAAATTTACCAACCCGTCTGGAAGACGAAGCTTCCTCAATGGTGCCCTAAAGGTCTAACGAAGACTCAAAAGAGGAAGATGCAACGTGAGCACAAAGAGGAAAGTTCCCGTGGAGCAAAAACTCAAATATGACAGCTGAAGCGCAAAAGTGAAGGTCCATCGGCAGGCATCAACATGGCTTTTCTATTACCGATGAGGTTTTTAGCACTTGCCAATAAAATATATATATATAGATAAAGTGCTTGTTTAAAAAAATCGGCACTACATTAATGTAAAGTTTTACAAATTTCCGATACATCACATTGCCGATGAAAAGGGAGGTTTACAAGTTCAACAATGAATGGATAGATGATATCGCACGCAGGCGAATTTGGTCAGCTTCCTCCAGTATCTTTGCATCTTCATCGGCATTGCCTTCAATTGGCTTGATCTTCTTCTTGAGCGCCAGGGTCTTGAGGACTTGGTTGTCCCTTTCTTGCTGAAGAGTCTTGATAGCTTCGGGCATTTGGGTCTTCTCATGATTTGCTGCGTCCAAGGCTCCTTTAATCTGTCTCAGCTCTGCTAGCAGGGTTTCTCTTCTTGCCGATAGTTGAGCAATCTTTTCCTCTAGATCTGCACAAGAGGCTTCTAGCTTACCGATGTTTTTGTGCTTCTCATCGGCAAGTTGCTTATGCTTCATCATGTCCCCCTGGAGTTTTGCCTGAGTGGCTCTATCGGCAATCCACTGGGCAGCCCTTTGATACTGCAACTGTCGGCTCTCCAGATGTGCAGCTTGGAAAAGTGCTTCCTCAACATCAGCAGGAATATGACCTTGAATTCCTTTAAAAGTTGCTCTTGCAGAATCAGAATCCTGGATCAGTAAAGAGGTCTCCTGTTGCAGCAATGATAATAGCGTCTCCAGCTTTGACTTGGTTTCAGGTGATAGAACTCCAAGGGCTGGAGCAGAGCTTTCTTCAGAATCTTCATCATCGGGAACAATCCCGCTAATAGAGAAGGAAAATAGACTATCTGGGGAATCTTGCTCCTAAAAAGGAAAAGGTGATGTCAGCAGAAGAGCCCAAAGTGTTAAAGGTTATCTAAGGGAGTTAACTCACCTATTTCAAGATAATCTCTCGCCTTTGGCTCGAAGAAGCAACCTCAGGTACAATTGCCGATGACGTTTCTTGTGTTGGTACCTCAATTGGTTGCTGCTGCAACGCCGATGCCGATGAAGATCCTTGTATGGGTACAATGGCCGATGGAAGAGCAGTTGCCGATGGAGAAATCTGCACAGATACGTCAGGCGATATCGAGCGAGGCGAGGACGCCGACGGAGATGGTGTAAGTCTTGCCCGCTTGGATTGTGATTCTTCGCTCGATGAAGCCTTACGCTTGTGCTGTAAGATATCGGCGTCGGACGACTGGGGGGCATCGGCAATGGATGGCTGAGGAATTGGTGCTGCAAGAGAGACAGATGAGTAAAAGTGCCGATCCAATAATTAAGGTTTGAATAAAGAATACCTCTGGAGAATCATTAAGGACAACAAGGTGGGGCGACGAAGGTGCTGTAGGAGGAGACGAAGGGCGAATTACCGATGAAGATTCTAGTGGTGTAGAACTCGCGCCCTGAAATGTGAAATCGGTAAATCACAGCAATCGGCATCGGCAAAAGAAAGTGAGGTGGTTACCTGAGATGTCTGTGCCAAAAATGTGACCAATTTGGTGCTCTTCTTGGTACGACCACGGCCCACTAGAGCATCTAGCGAGGGAGCTTTATGGCCGATGATGGATACCGGGGAGATCGGTTGCAACCGTATGACTTTGCCACTCTTACTTAATGTTGGAACTGGGTCATCGACCTGTTAAAAAGGGGTTAGTTGCCGATGGATTAAAGGGGAGTTGAAAGAAGTGCAGAGGGTCAGACTTACCGCATCGGCAGGGATGGCGTGATCGGGATCAATGAGGTTCCAGTAAAAATGAGGAGATGCAAAGAATAGTTGCTCTTTCCATTCTTGCCACCATAATTTGAAGGACTCGGTGATAAAAGAAGCTGGTACCCAATCAGTTAGATCGACATTAGAGGTATCGGCATCAGGAAGGAGAGTAACAATCTTGTGCCAATCCACACGGTTCGCAATAGTCTCTCTCGGTTTAATCACATCGGCAAAACAGAGGTTGATGGGAAGTTGTCCAAAAGCTAATTGTCTTGCTGCTACCGATGGATAATAGAACTCGTATGTGGGATTAATGTTCTTCCCGCTTCCAAATATGTTAACCGGGATGGCACGAGGGGTGATTATTGCACTAAGAATATCGGCATCCTGGTTCAAAGCCTCATCGGTAAGGTTAAAGGAAAGAGGGAATCTTGCTGCTTTATCAACATATGGGACCCAGGCCCGAAGCTCAGAGGGGATGCCGATGTAGAATCTGTGGAAGAGATTGCCGATCTAGACTCTGTTTGCCTCTGCCCCTGGTAATACTGCCAGTGCTTCTCCAAAGTTGATAGGGGGGCGCGTTGCCGATTCTTCTTCCCCGAGTTGATAATCTTCAGGAAGACTTCGAGGGAATTGCTGGGCGAACAGATCAATGTGGAAATACTTGTGCATGTGGGCGTTCAACTACATATTGATGAACCACCAAGGGCCCCCCAGATTGTCGATAGATTTGCCTTGCAGCAGCCTTTGTGACACTTGGTGAAGGAGGTGGTAGACTGAGCCAAGAAGGTATCGGCCCAGTGGGAGTCTGACGCCACTAGCCAATAGCTCTGCTGCAGGAAGGTGCATGTTGGTCGGTCCAACTATTCTGCCGCAGAAAATAAATTTCTCAAGCCACATATTCAAAAAAGCCGAATGCTCCCTATGACTGACTGGACCAGATTTCTTGTACTCGCTGATATAGCCAGTCCAGCCACCAATGTTCCTGGTGGTCAGCCGATGCTCAGGTTTTCGCTGGAACAGTGAGTTGTTATCGGCAGAGGAGATGTCCAAGCCAGTGAGCATGTACACATCGGCAAGGGTGGGAGAAGCTGGCCCATGTTTGAAGATAAAGGCATTCAGGGTATCAGACCAGAAATAGGAGGCAGCAATTAACAATGACTCATTCCTCTCCATATCGGCAATAGATATTCTGATACACTGTTCTAATTTGTGCTCCGCCCAATATAGCTCCATTGGTCTAGCGACTCTCAAATACCAATCTTTTCATCCCTTGGTGGTTTTTGGCCAGGATCGGAAGGTATCAGTCCAGAATCCCAAGTCAAAATTCTGAGCTTTAAAGGGGATTCGATTGGTTTCTGCGTTTATGATGTCGGTTGGGTCTGGATTTCCCATTGGGCCTAGGCAGATAAAGTGATTCTGATGCGTTGGAATGAGAAGATTATTGCAAAGTTCCTGAGATTAAAGATTGGGAATAAGGAAGAGTCATGAACTATGCAGAAAAGCAGAAACGAAATGTCAGAGGACGGGCAAAAGAAGAAGACTAACCTTGGGGACGTCAAAACGGATAGCCATGGCCGCGATGAAGATGGAGAAGGCAAAGAATGCTAATGGAGGTTAAGGATCACCGTCAAGAATGTCGATGATCGAGTTCGTCGAAGGATCGCCTGGTGATGTCGCCGCTGGAGAGAGAAAAGCTAGGGTTTGAATCGTAGATGAAAAATGGGCCGCGGCGGAGAAAGCATTATATGGGCCTGTTGGTACATGATTTCCACTACCGCGCGTGCAACTCTTGAGGAGAAGTTCAAGCGGTTTGGGCAATTATGACCTGGAGGAAATTTCGGCGCATAAAGTATTTTATACTCCAAAATTGGGGGGCATGTGTTGACACCATTTTTCGGCACGTGTCAATAAGGATCGGGAGACTAAACTAAATCGGCAAGAAGGTGGTTATTCTCCAGTATTGCTTCTGAGTTGCTGATGGATGATTGCCGATAAAGGACATATTGATCTCATAAATTGCCGATGAAGCCAGAAGGCTGTTGCCGATGGGGAGAGAGGCATGGTTGCCGATGGAAAGCAGAGCTGAAAAACGTGGAAAGCAGAGCTGAGTCATTATCGATGGGTTTTGCCGATGAAATCTACAGAGATGAGGAGCGTGCCGATAGAGGTTTCATCGTAAGCAATGGATAAGGAAACTGGCAATATTTATGCCAATATTTTAATAGTTTACTTTTGAGTCCGACCTTGGTACGAGTCATTGTTTTTTATTCCTTGGAGATAAGACTTGTTTAGGTAATACTTTGTCATGTCTGTTTAGGACTCATAATACCGGGGTATAAATATGTACCGAGAGGCAATGTAAGAGGGTCAATCAATCAAATACAACAAATCTATTACTTTTATCTACTTTTCAAGCAATCTACTTTTCGACGACTTCGTCACCAGTACCTTTTCCTTTTCAACGAGTTCTTTCAAGAATCGGCGGGCTGCATCAACTTGATCTCCGGCGACCTTGCAGGTTCCGCGTCTACCGAGCACGATTCAGGCTTTGACGTCCGGGCGTATCGCTGTCATCTCGTCTGATCTGTTCAACAGTTATCGAATATCCTCTGAGCTTTGACGTCCAGGCGTATCACTGTCGTCTCGTTCGGGTTTTATTCAAATTTATCATCCTTATTGATTAACAGGTCAAATCGACTGGCACGCCTTGATATCAAACTTGGGTATTAGCCCGGTGTGTTTGCAGATCCAACGCCTTTTTGCATCAACAACATCTTCCTTTTTGGTGATAATCACTTCTTTCTCATCAAACAAGCATTGAAAGCCAAGATCACATAGTTGACCAACGGATAGCAAGTTAAAGCTCAATGGTGCAACATAAAGCACATTTGACAAAGAGTGATCATTTTATATAGCAACTTTGACCAAACCCTTGACTTTGCCCTTTGAATTATCACCAAATGTAATCTTGTCTTGATCTTGGTCCCCTTCATCAAGTGAGGTGAACATACGAGGATCACCAGTCATATGTTGTGTGCAACCACTACCAATAACCCAATGACTTCCACCGGTCTTGTAGTTCACCTACACACAAGAGATCAAGCTTGTTGTTTAGGAACCCAAACTTGATGAGCTTCCTTAGCTTTCTCAACTAGTGACTTAGCAACCCAAATTTTCTTAGGCCTATTCTTGTTGGGTGGTCCTAAGAATGTAACTTTTATCTTTCCACTAGTATCCTTCCTAAGCAAGTAGTGAACATTGAAAGCAAAGGGTCTAGCGTGCTTGGGCAAGGGTTGTGGTAAGGATGTTTCACACTCATGAGCAAAGTGAACTTTTTGTCCACACTCAAATCATCTCTTTGGCTTTGGCTTTGGCTTTTGTTGATTTGCTTGCTTGGCTTGAACTTGCTTCTCTTGATGTGCCTTGAACCCAATACCACTTCTATCGGTCTTCATCACGGTGTTCATCAAGAGCTCACTTTGAAGTGACTTGCCTTTTGCAAATTTGCTCAATCTAATCTTGAGATGTTCCTTCTCTTGCTTGAGCTTCTTGTTCTCTTCTAAAAGTGACTCACTGGTTGATTGCTTCACACATGACATCTCAAACTTGAGCCTCTTGTTTTCTTCTTTCAGCTTCTCATTTTCAAGGGCTAGATCTTTGTTATGGTCAAGGTTCTCAATGGTGACGGTGTTGGAGGCCTTAACTTATTCAAGACTTTTCTTGAGATCTTCATTTTCACTCTTGAGCTTGACATAGTCATCATAGTCCTCGGCCTCAACAACTTTCTTGCCCTTGCAACTAGAACCTTGCTCAATGCTCTCCACATTCAAGTCATCACATGATGTAGCTATATCAATCTTAATAACATGGTTACTAGCCTCATGTGTTTCGGAGAGAATATCATAAGCCATGGCAATATTATCATGATTGACCTTGATAGTGGTATACTTCTCTTTTAAAGAGTCATAGCTAGTGATGAGCTTAGAGAACAATTTGAAATTGTGTCTTCTCAACTCAAGGAGCTCAAAGCCTCTAAAAAGGAGCTCAAATAAAAACATGATAAACTTGAGAGGAAGCACAATGAGCTCAACACTAGCTATGACTCTTTAAAAGAGAAGTATACCACTATCAAGGTCATCATTTTGGGCTCTAGTTTTGATGATGACTTTAGTGTACTTGTTAAGCAATTTTACAAGTTCATCATAAGAAGGTGAGTCATATTCATCATCACTATCACTACCACTTTCATCATCACTATCCTCATGTTTAGAGTTTACCTTCTTGTCATGTTTACCCATGAGGCAATAGTGTGTAGAGGATGAGGATAATGGTAGTGGTTGCGGTGGCGGTGGAGACCCAATACCAATAGCGGCAACATTTTCATCAGTTTCTTCACCGGATGACCCACAAGAAGACTCAATATCAGTGAGCCAATCACCAACAATATATGCCTTGCCATTTCTTTTCTTATGGTACTCCTTCTTGTCATCCTTCTTCTTGTGAGACTTGTCCTTCTTCTTCTTTTCTTACTCATCATCATCACTTGAGTCATCTTTCTTGTTCTTGCCCTTCTTCTTGTACTTGTCCTTGGGAGGCTCTAGGCATTGATGAGAGAGATGCCTAAGCTTGTGACAATTGTAGCACTCCATTTCGGAGATGGGCTTTCTCTTGCTACTTGTGAAGAACTTCTTTTTCTTGCCATCAAACTTGATGCCATTCTTGTGAAGCTTCTTCATCATATTGGTGGTCTTCTTCACCATGAGAGCAAGACTTGTATCCACCATCACTTGAGTTGTCATAAGAGACCTTCTCTTTGCCTTTTCTTTGATGACTTGCATTGAGAGCCAAGTACTTCTTAGATGATGAGCCATCTTCGGGAGTAAGATGCATATACATTTCATGAGCATTTATCTTTCCCAAGACTTGAGTTGGCGTAGCGGTGAAAAGATCTCCTTGATGAAGAACGGTGACAATGTGGCCATACTTGTCAATGGGAAGGACACAAAGGATCTTTCTTGCAACATCGAATGGAGACATTTGAGTGAGTACAAGCCCATTGAGTTCCTCTACAAGAATATTCAAGCGAGAATACATTTCATTAGCACTTTCATTAGATTTCATCTCAAATGCATTAAGCTTGCGCATGACAAGATGATAGCGTTCCTCACGCTCACTCTTAGTTCCCTCATGGAGCGCACAAAGTTCCGTCCATAGCTCATGGGCGTTTTTGTGGTTCCGCACACGGTTGAAAACATCCTTGCAAATGCCTCTAAAGATGAGATTTTTGGCCTTTGCATTCCATTTCTCTTGTTCCTCCTCATTAGGAGTAAGAGAGGTGCCTTCTTTAGGTTTTGGGAATCCTTGAGTGGCAGCTTTGAGGCATAAAGTGTTTTGTGCTTCTAAATATGATTCCATACAGACTTTCCAATATGGGAAATCATCTCCTTCAAACATGGGCGGTGGCCCATCCCCAATAGACATCTTGCTCTAGGCGGTTAAGCCTAATTAATGAGCACTTAGCTCCGGTACCAATTGAAAGGATCAAGATGCCCAAGAGGGGGTGAATTGGGCTATTCTAAAAATTCTTGCAATAATTAAAACATAAACTATCCCATTTCACCCCTTGTGCCTAAAAGTGTTTCTATTTCTACTGCAAAAAGTTTTGCACCCTAAGTTTCAATCCTACTCTAGCATGGCAATTCTAAGAATGTAAAGACATGAATTGAATTGCTTGAAAGTAAATGCTCAAAGTAAAGAGAGGAAGAAGAACGTTGCAATGTTTTTCTGAGGTATCGGAGAGTCACCACTCTCCACTAGTCCTTGTTGGAGCACCCGCACAAGGGTATCGCTCCCCCTTGATCCTCGCAAGAACCAAGTGCTCTCTATGGCTGATTCTTCATCGCTGTGATGCGGTGAATCACCGGGAACCGCTCACAACTTGAGTTGGGCCATCCACAAGCTTCGACGGATGATCATCGAACTCCCAATCACCACCAAGCCGTCTAGGTGATGGCGATCAGCAAGAGTAACAAGAACAAACTCTCACTTGACCTCGCAAAGCCTAATGAGAAGGTGGATGCACAATTGCTACTCTCGAATCACTCATGAGGGCTAGACCATGGATTCTCAAATCACTAGCACCTCACTTAGAGCTCTTGCACTCCCTTGCACTCAAAGAAAGCATCAACTGAACCAAATGAGCAAGAGTAGTCGTATGGAGGAGGTGGGGTTATATTTATAAGCCAAAGACCAAAATCCAACCGTTACCCCCAACTTTAAGAATTTTACATAGCGTAAGACGCATCAGACGCATAGCGTAGGACATGTCCAATGCATTACATATTCAAATGCCAAACTAGCCGTTACAAGCATAGGATGCGTCCTATGCTCATCGTAGGACGCGTCCAATGGTCGGCTCTTCTTGCAATGCTCTCTGTTATGCGTCGGTAGGGCGTCGGACGCATTCGGCACCCGCGTCCTATGCATGCAAAACTAGAGTGACAGCGCAGGACGCGTCCAACGCTCACCATAGGACGTGTCCTATGCATTATACGAATATCTTTCGATGTCCAATTCAAATTCTTAGCGAACGGGTTAGACTCCAATTCATCTTAGGGCTTTCTCGTAGCTTCCTAGTGCTAAGTTTCACAAGTGTGCACCACACCTAAACCATTAGACTTAACTAGGTCAAGCTACCCGTTTGCACCCCCTTAATAGTATGACCAAAGGAAAAAATAAAGTCCTATTGACTAATCCGTCGTCCTCCAACACCATCGACGAACGGACCTAATCATTCTAAACCTTGTTGTCCATCCTTTGAAAACCGAAATGAATTCCATCGTTAGGGGGCATGAAAACCATATTACTCGAGATCGCCATTACCATGACCTAACTTATCATTGTTTCTGCAAAACACACGTTAGTCATGATAATTATATTGTCATCAATCATCAAAACCCACATCAAGGGGCCTAGATGCTTTCAGAATGCACACAACTTCACGATGGTTAATCGTACATTTGGAGGTACTATTCCTCTTAATGCAACAGGAAGCAATTCTATCATAAGCATGTGGCAGTCATGAGACTTCAGGTTTGTAAATTTATTGTCTTGAACATTTATTATACCCTTTATATTCGAGGAGTATCCAGATGGGACCTTGATGCTGCTTAGGACTTCAAACATGATTTCCTTCTCTTCTTTGCTAAGAATGTAGCTAGCAGGTCTGAGGTAATGGCGCCCATCATCTATCTTCTCTCGATGCAGATTGTCTCGTTGATTCATACGTTCCAGGTCCTATCGTGCTTCTAGTGTGTCCTTAGGCTTCTCATACACACCCATGAAGCCTAGCAGGTTCACACAAGGATTCTTCGTCAGGTGCATCACATCAATCACGCTGCATACCTCTAGGACTTCCTAGTACAGTAGCTCCCAAAATATGGACTTCTTCTTCCACATGGGTGCGTGTCCGTTAGCATCATTTGGAACAGGCTCACTGCTAGGTCCCTTCCCAAATACTACATGTACATCTTTGACCATATCAAATACAGCCTTGCCACTGTGACTGTTAGGCTTCAGTCGATGATCTGCCTTACCTTTGTAATGCTTGTCTTTCTTTCTTACGGGGTGAGTCGTTGGAAGAAAACGACGGTAGCCCAAGTACACGACCTTTCGACATTTCTTCAAGAATACACCTCTAATGTCATCAAAACAATATGTGCATGCATTATATCCCTTGTTTGACTGTCCTAAAAGATTACTAAGATCCAGCCAGTCATTGATTGTAATGAACAACAAAGCTCACAGGTTAAAGTGTTCCTGTTTGTACTCATCCCACACACGTACACCTTCGATCTTCCATAACTCTAGAAGTTCTTCAACTAATGGCCTCAGGTACACATCAATGTCATTGCCAGGTTGCTTTGGTCCTTGGATGAGCACTGGCATCATAATGAACTTTCGTTTCATGCACAACCATGGTGGAAGGTTGTAGATACATAGATTTATGGGCCAAGTGCTGTGACTGCTGTTCTGCTCCCCGAAAGGATTCATGCCGTCTGTACTCAAAGCAAACCTTAGGTTTCTTACGTCCTCTGCAAACTCGGGGAACTCTTTGTCAATTTCTCTCCATTGGGATCCATCAGCGGGGTGTCTTATCATATTGTCTACCTTACGGTCTTCTTTGTGCCAATGTAGCAACTTTGCGTGATCTTTGTTTCTAAACAAACGTTTCAAGCATGGTATTATAGAAGCATACCACATCACCTTAGCAGGGATTCTATTTTTCAGACGTTGTTCATTGGGGTCTTCCCCCTCAACTTCACCAGGGTCATCTTGCCTGATCTTATACCATGATGCTTGGCATACCGAACATTCATCCAGTGTCTCCAACTCCTTGCCGTGGTAGAGGATGCAGTCATTAGGGCACACATCTATCTTCTTGAGTTTTAATCCCAGAGGGTAAAGGATTTGTTTTGCTTCATATGTCGTGGCAGGCAACTCATTATTCTTCGGAAGCATCTTCTTTTGGATAGTCAGCAACTCTCCAAAGCCCTTGTCTGAGACACCATTCTTTGCCTTCCATTTTAGCAATTCTAGTGTGGTACCTAACTTTTTATGCCCCTCTTCACATGTCGGGTATAACAATATCTCTCTGTGCATCACGGATGGCCTGAGCAAGTTCGTCGGGCATCTCATCTTCTGCTACTGGATCTTCTTCCTGTTCTCCCATTGCGGTGTCACCAAAGGCATCAGTGTATTCAGTGAAGCCACAAATAATATTGTTGTCATCCCCTTCTTCTTCTTCTTCGTCTTCTTCCATCATAACGCCGCGTTCTCCGTGCTTAGTCCAACAAATATAGTTTGGCATGAAACCCCACCGAAACAGGTGTTCTTGAAGGACCCTTGAGCAAGAATAATCCCTCTCATTCCTGCATGTGACACATGGGCATGACATAAAGTCATTTTGCATGTTTGCCTTGGCCACACTTAGGAAACCATGCACACCAGTCATGAATTGTGAGGAGCGACGGTCAGAGTTGTACATCCATTGTCGATTCATCTGCATTACATGACATATACACACCACATCAATAGAGATCCCAAATTATAGTCTCCATCATTCAACATGATTACACTAAAAACATGATCTTATTCCATCCTACATACAAATGTGGACAACCACAAGTATCACTAAACAAAGTAATAAACATGCAATGCACTTCAACCAAAAAAGGATTTCATGACCAATTCCAATTAAAACAGACAAGTCATCAATGAGCTTCTCCTCCTTGGTCACTGCCTTATTATTATCCACACTGTCAGCCTCCTCGGAAGGCGAAATAGTCGCCTCCTTCTTATGTTGGCTCCCTACCACATCATCATCCACACCTGCACTCTCATCTGTCGCTAATGCCTCCTACTCCACAAGATACTCTTTAATACAAGTCTCATACTGTTCCTCCCAGTACCATCCCTTGCATGATCCTGTGCCATCCCACTGAAATTACACCAACATAAACGAGAAGAACGTTAATTAACTGAAATCATCATGATCAATGGCTTCAAGACATAAAATAAGTAACATGACAAAATAAACAACTCACGTTGCAATCCGGACATGTGTAGAAGATATGGCCATTGTTTGCACCCAACTTCCTCACTCGGTACTCCTCCACGGTCTTCTTCTTACACTTGCCACACGGAACGAGCAGGAGGTCCGACCTCAATCTCCTAGGTTGACATGAGCCCGAGGACCGGCCGAAGCGGTCGCCATATACTCTCTAAACTTATTTTAACCAACTAATATAAATTTTGAATAATTTATGAATATATAAATTTATGCCACCATACATTGTTGACACTAGGAATCAAAACATTTAAGCTAATTTTCATGAACTATATATTATAGCTTTCTTCATCCAACTATGCAACTATATATCAAGCAATTTTGAGCTCAAAGGGAATACAAATCAAGAAACATCACTATTTGTCTTCCATTAATTCTACAAAAACCACAAATCCTCCTATTCTAGACCACGAAATGAGAAATGACATGGATGAATCATAAGAGGATGAAGTTGCTAACCTTTACAACCTAAAAAAAGAAGGGGGAGTAGATGAAAATCGCAGATAGCCGAAGAGGATGAAGAAGACGTGTCGGCAATGAGCAAAAACCGAGAGCACGCAGTGGCTCGGGCTGGAGAGGAAGAAGGGTGGTATTTATGCCGGGACTTATAGTCCCGGGTTTGTAACATCCCAGATGTTAGTAAGTAATTAAAATTATAATCAAGTATATTATCAAGCATAATCATTGAGCGTCATGACATAAATGCATTCATGTTTTAAGATTTTCTTCTGTGTGGTGCTTTGTTGTCTACATGAAATAATGATGTTTAAGGTTTCATTAAACTCCTTATCATTTCATGTGAATTTGCTTGCAATTAAAGTTTGTTAGTTAATTAAAATTTATTGTTTTGAATGATTATTTTATGGAATGAATTGTTTGAGTAATGTTAGTTTTTTTAAATGTCTAATTGTTATTTATGTGCCCTTGTTTGAATTTAAAATCCCTAAAAATTTAAAATATCCCTTTTATCCTATTTTATATATTTCAAAATATATAAGGAATTTTGAGATACTCTCAAAATATGGTTTGTAGAACTTAACAAGTGCTACAATTTTGGTATTCAAAGTTTTTCAAGTTTCTAAAAATAATTTCAAATGAATTTGAAAATACAATTTTCCTGCATTTGCCCCTTTTCAATTTTAAATACATGTTTCAAAAATTATTCAAAATTTAGGAAAACTTTCTCTATGAAAAGTGTTTGGTTTGATAAGTTGAACATTTCATAGATTGGAAGATTTTCAAGTTGTCCAGAAAAATCAAAAGTAATTTTAAATGTTTGTTTCTAGAGTTTTGACCCTTTTGGTATTCTTTCTAAATTTCAATTCAAAACTCCTTTCTCCTTGCTGAATCTGAAAAACTTCATTTTGAGAAAAGTGTAGATAATGTAATTTGGAAGATTTCATGTATTGGAAATTTTTCAACTTCTGTTCAAAGTTTGGGAGTAATTTATAAAATGATGCCAGTGGCATTTCTATAATTTTTGTAAATTTGAGCTGGACATTTGCCGTTTTGCTGCTTCACCGTCGGCGACCTTCGGCCAGCTTCCAGGAGCATCCGCGAGTGCCAGCTCTTGCTTGGACGTGGCACCAGCCGCCTTGCATGCCGTCTCGCTATACCTCGCGCCGTGCTCCAAGATGGAGAGGCCGGTCCCAACTTCTCCTCTCTCCTCTGTTTCTCGGCACCATGGCCGTCCCCTGCGCCTCCACTCTGCCTCCTCCTTGCCGCTCCTGCCAGCACCATGCACACCAACGCGTTCGCCTCGGCTTCGCATGCATGCCACTCCCACTCGCGCCGTCCGAAGCAGCCGCGCACCACTGTTTTCCTGGGCTCCGGCGACCAAGCTGTGCCGTCGAGCTCAGCTCCTCCGTGGCCAGGCCACCTCGTTCATCATTTTCTTCACCGTCTTTTTATTTTGACTTCGCCTTGTCCTCCTGAAGCTAGCCATGTCCTTGGTTTTGCCTTGCTCGGGCCGTAGCTGCCGGTTGCCGCCACGGTCGTCCGCCATGGGCGCGGCTCACATGGCCACACCTCCACGCACCAGTTCCAGTCGATTTGAGTGCACCATCGGATGCGTACGAATCCAAGGATGCTCCTATGCCTCTCCTTTGCCGCTGGTGAGCATTATCCCCGCCGGAAACGGCCTTCCTGAGCGTCCTCTGTGCATGAATCGCGACCGGGGACTTCGTCCGAGAATTCGACAAAAAGGCAGGGTCTAACTGCGAAGTCCATGACTCAGGTGAATAGTGCCTCGAGGACCTGCTTGTAGCAGTTTTTCATAAACTTCAAAAATTCATATCTGGAGTTTCGTAACTCCGTTTTTGGTGAACCAAATTTTGTTGTGTTCCTTGTGATGCCTAGTTTTTATTAAAAATATGAAACATGCTATGTTTTATAGAAAAATAATTATCTATGTTTTATGCCTTTATTTAATGTTTAAAAAGAAGGAAATTCATATCTCATGCTATGTGACTCCTTTTGACTTGAAATTTTTATGACATGTTTCTTATGCTATTTCTGTGTTGTAGTAAAAATATTGTGGTCATTGGATATCGTATGCTTTATCTATTGATTTATCTTGTTTATTGCTTATTAAATGGTTTATAATTATAATAAAAATGTATAAATAAAAAATATGGTTCCTTTACCTTTGTATGATTCTGCTATATCATGTTAACACCTAATATGGCTATATGATCTTAGAATACGTGGAGTTTTATATTTATCTTCTGTAATGCTTTTAAAATAGTTTATAATTAGCTAGTTGTTTAACCTTGTTATGCTTGCACCAATGCATTATCGTGCATCATGTCATGAGTTTATCATGCTAAAACATGCATCATTAAATACGTGTAGTTTGTTCGAGAGTGAGTGGATCTTGGTGCACGATCTTCGAAAAATGCCATCCCCCATCGAAGTGAAGTCGCGGATCCATGATGTGGTGTCGTCTATCCTGGAGTTGTGTCAAGCGTAACACCGGTGATCTTGACGAGAACTAACTACCACTGCAACACAAGCAAGCCCCGGATGCATTCAAACCCTATTCTATTTATAAAAGTTTTATCGCTTCAGTTATTCTATGTTGCATTAAGTATAGGAGTTGAGTGTAAACCCACCAACTGTATTACATGTCTTACTTCCATAATTCCTGGTTACCTGTTCTAAAAGATGCGTAGTAATTCTTAGCCCTGCTTAATTAGTTAAGTATTCAAAAGTAAAAGAATGAAAAAGATGAGATTGGTTTTACTTGTTGGAATCTTGATAATAGTTAATAAATCGAGTCCGGACGGCTAACTTGCACCGGGAATGGAGTTTCTCTATAGTGTTTTCGTCTGTTGATGCCCTAGGTCCCGTCCGTTGGTGAACTGGTGATATCGAAAAATTAGAAATCCACATGCATGAAGTGGTATACAGTGGGCCAGAGTCCCACGTATATCATAGAGTGACATATAGTGGGCCAGAGTCCCCACATATGTCATAGGGTATTATACTGTGGGTTTAAATTCCCATGTATATCGGTACACGGGGCAAAAGAGCTCAAGTGTATCATGTGGTGATATATGGCTGCGGTTGTTATCCCGGTATATCGGTTCATCTGGTACGCATCGGAGTTAAAGTCTCCGGTATCCCAGTGACCTAGGTCCCAGCTGGGTATGAAAATGGATTCGAATCGCCGTTGGTTCTCGGAGAAGAAGACTCGATCGGTGTTCATCATCGTAGTAACAACTTGAACAATGATTAAGGTTTAACAATGAAGTTAGTTGGTAATTTTTGAACAAGACAGCTTTTCTTCTTCCAAGCTTTTCTGTAAAATTTTTTATCTCCTGCAAGCCTTACCTTGTCCCTCTAGCCTGCATTTCCTAAGTCTTCACCCCTCTTTTACGTCGGGTCAGTCTTGTTGAGTACTTTTGTACTTAGGGTTTGTTGAACCCCTGTTGCAGGTGCTAATTAGTGTTTAAATCAAGTTCATGTCGGTGGGCTCGACGTGATCTGGTTGTCTCCTCCCGACTTAGGCGCTCTACCTAAGTTGACTTCTGAAGTTCTTCTCTGTTGCCGCCACTTCCGCAATTGAAGTCAAGTTCGTAAAAGATAACTTTTTCATATATTTTATAAACTTAATGTTATTACTCTTCCGCACTCTGATATATGTTTTATCATAAATGTTGTAATGTTGCAGCTACTCCTTTGTTGATCCTGGTATGAGTTGACAAATGTGGTTTAATCGGGGTCCTTTGAGGGCACCCGACAGGGCTTTCTAAGTTATCTGGAACACATGCATGTCTATCAGAAGTCTTTGAGACAATGATAGGTGCGTGTGGGCCATATAATTTAGGAGGTTCTGCCACAGGGTTAAATCTAGAACCCAGACTATAGGTCAACCTATAGTCACAGGTGGTGCCACAACCCGAGGTAAATTCATTTGTCCTGACTGATAGCTGCAGCCAGGACAACAAATTCATCTCTAGTCCTGGTTGGTAGCTCCAACCAGAACTAACATAACATCATCTATCACCGGGCTGCAAAAGCTGCCTCCAGAACCGTTGAGAGGACCTTTAGTCCCGATGATTAAACAAACCGGAACAACCGTAGTTTTTAGTCCCGCGCTGAAAAATAGCCCGGACTAAAGCTCGGATTCAACGACCTTTTCACTGCCAGCGCCATCCGCCCGCCCCTCTACTAGTGCCATCCGCCCGCCCCCCGCCCCCGCCCCCACTCCCCAGCCAACCGCCGTGAACTGGCGCGACTCGCGAGCACGGCCAGCGGGCCAGGCAAAGGCTGTGCGGCAACCCAACGGCGTGCCAACCCACTGCTTCCCTGCTCGCAGCTGCAGCAATTGATGCTTCCCTGCCTGAACTATAGCGACAGCCGGGAGACGCGGAGGCGAGCGTCGCTCTGGTCGTGATTGACGTCTACTTCAAGGTGGTCGTCCACACTGCCTCCTAGTACTACACTGCAGATATTCAACAACCAGCTAAGTATTACCCATTTAGCAACAACTTGTTAGATCCTGTTTTTTTTTTCCAGCTACAACTTGTTAGATCCTGTTTTCCCGTAAGTCAAGGACCATGATTAATCACGGGAATCCAATCAGTCACTGTGACATATTTTTTTATGGCCTTAGCAGGTACCAAGGCTGCCTGCCACGTGTTCGATAAAATGCTTCAATGCCATAATCTGTGATCTAAGGCTGAGCAAAGCTGCTTTGTGACACAACTAAAAGTTGGTAATTTGAAAAATGGATTATTTTATATTTTTCGTTGACATAATCACTTGATCCATCTTCCGTGTCCATTATTGATGATGATTTTGTTGTAAGGACATGTAAATCCAGCAGCTATGAAAGGCTACAGTTTATTTTTATCTAGGTACGTAGAGGGTAAAGATCTTACTTTACTATGCAATGTGTGGCTTGCCATTCTAGCAGACTAGCTAATTAAGCATCCTAACTGCTGCTAGGAACAGTCTCTCAGCTGATTGGTTTTCACGCACATGAAGACAGAGAATGCTAGAAGCTGCTGGTAAAGGTGGAGCCTTCTGACTAAAACTTCTAAAAGGTAGACCCCATTGTTGACCTCATAAGTTCTAATGATGTCACAATGATGATATTGTGTGTTAACGTTCTCGGCTTCACTTGGCCTCATCTTACTTTTGCACGAAAATCAAATATAGCTACTTTAAATGTGTTTATGCTAATAATGATAATAATGATGATTTGAGCATCTACAAATAACTTCTATGCAAATGTTGTTACATGTACTTGTTTTAGGGAGAAGGATTCTATATTGTTTAGTGGTCATATGAGAAACAAGGGAAGAGAAGGTACTTCCTTTTATCTTTACCTGGTATTATGCATAGATTTAGCCAAAAGCCTCAATAGTTACTACATGTTGCCTCATCATGTTTCAGCTCCCGGTGTGCTTGCATCCCTTCAAAGGTATAAGGCATTCTCTGTTCATTTGAGACAAATATCTAGAGCTAAAGACATATCTTTCAGTTTCCATGTTGGTTACTTACTACTAATAATGTTTTATCATGTATGTATGAAGCCTCAAGGAATAGCTCCTTCGTTTCAAATAATTTGTCATGACAATTACAGTGAATTTTCTACACTGTACATAGTTGACATGCTGCACCTTTATATAGCTAAATGTTGGTGGCGGATATAAGGAAAATTATATCCATTAGACCATATTGTGCTGTTAGGTTTGATTATGTATAGCCATCGTATTCAACCGTATACAAAGCTTGAGATGATGCCATGTCCCAATGCCCTTCCCAACTAGCTTTTGTATACTCACAAATTAAGCTGTTACAAAGTTCCATTTACAAAATTTGCAAGATAAACCTCGGGCCAAGATCCCGCCCTGTATGCAAAAGTACTACTACTATGCATCTGTTTTGTGATATGAATTTGAGCTTCTGCTCCTTTAGCAATGCTTTAATAGGCGATTGATCTGCAACTTTTTTTCTTTTAAAATTAGTTGTGTATTTAGCTTTTGGGATGATGTAAATCTCACAATAGCTAAAATTGCAACAATCGGAGGAATATCGATTCCACAACCAGCAACAATTGAATGGAGAAATGCTTTCATGATCTCGATGGCTACTACTTGGCTTCCTCGCTCCACTCGATACCAATCTGCACACCATGACCATCTTCAGTATTACTGCAAGGCTGGTCCTCCAACGAGGGCACGGCAGCCGCGCCGATGTTTCTAGTATATTCATGGAAACAACTCGATTGATAAAAAGTGAACCTATTTGCAGTACCCTGTGGCCCTGTTACTTCCCTACAAACAAAATATGGAATTTAAACTAACACCTCGAAATGAACATCAAGACTTTGTTATTGATCACCACCAAGGGACCTTATCTGGATTGGCCAAGAGGAGAAACATTTTTAATAGTGTATGAGACACTGGTTATCATACATACAACAAAAAAAAGAAACCATTACTGCGTACGAAAGTAGAGAATTTTGGTAGTGAAAAAGACAATGCATACCAGCGTTCAAGTACCACTGTGCATGGAGCATTTTGGAATACCTTTTGAACAAGCCAGCAAAATGGTAAGTCATCATTAGCTCGTATAACAATCTGGTACCGCAAGTATTCCTGTCTTAGCCCAACAGATTCAGACATGCTAAAATCATTGGCTCATATTGCTTATTTTCATTAGTTAAAATATTGTAAAAAGGAAGGGTAAGGGTGGCTGGTTAAGAGCAACCGCAGTGTATCGGGCCGGGGCGGGATCAATGCGGGGTCCCACAGATGATTTGACAGTGCGTGTTTCCGTACAAGCAATGTATATATAGCACCGGGGGTTATTCCCGATCCCCTTCTCCCTCACGCGATTTGGCCTTTTCTTCCCGACGCCGCCAACATCCGCCGCCGCCTAGTCTCCACCATGACCCCTGATCTCCTCCTCCTTCCCGATTCGCATCCTCTTCCCAACCCCCGCGTGCGCCGCTGTAGCACTCCTGCCCGGCCATGGGGGACCTCGACTCCGGCCCAGTCATGGAGGAGCTTGGCCCCGGTCACAAAGGGAGACGGGGGAAGAAGGAGGCACCGGATGTAGAGGAAGGAGGAGGCGCCAGCCATGCAGAGGAAGAAGGCGGCGCGGCCCGCCCAGAGCAGCAACGGCGCGGCGCGGCTTCCGATGGGGCGGCGGCCAGCTCCTCGTCGTCGCCGCCGCCGGCCAGCTCGGACCCCCATCTCCCGATTCGACGATGCCAGCCAGGTCTGCCGCCGTCAACCGCACCTGAGACGCTGCCATCCCCCGATCTGCGGAAGAGAGAGAAGAGAGAGAGAGAGTGCCTGCTTTTTTTAATCCTTGAAACCGGGTGCGATGGATAATCCTTCATCGTTCCGAGCCCACGGTGTATAGGACCCGATTCTATAGCTGCAGCAAAGACACATACACTGCGGGTGCTCTTAGTGGCTTGCAGGCCTACGTTTGTCTTCTTCTCTCGTGTCGCTTGTTACATCAGGTAGGACTTCTCGCCAGCTGAATGGTATGTGACTAGTGTAAACGCGCGCCCTTGCACGCGGGGTTTGTTACGAAATGAACAGCACGACAACTATATGTTATATATGGATCCCATAGCAGGAAACACAGATAATAGGAATTAAATACAGAATTGATCGTAGCAAAGTAGATAAAGAAACACAGATAATAACGACATGCCTTTGCGCACCGGGTTGGTACCAAACAAATGCTATGAAATGTTGAGTTTGTTGAGGTGATAATGAAGCAAAAACACATCAACAATGGCACATTAAAAACGGTGAAATGCAGAGCTAAGAAACAAATGTCTGTTTAAGAGATGTCAGTATATAAATAAAAGCATACATAGGATTAGTGATGACGGAAGTGGTTGCAAGGTTCTTAGACGTCTTAGTACAACACTGAATCCAAAGGATTGCGTAAAGTTGTGTTCTAGCGGATTACATGGCAATACATGGGGTCTTTGATAAGTTGCCACGCAGATAGGTTGGGAAACGGCAAAACTCTGCTCACACTAAGATAGGTGCCAGCTACGGTCAGCCGGCCATGGGATGATGTGTGATCTTTAGCGCCTGCAATGAAGTTTCCACTTTGGATCCGACTCGGAGCTGAGGGCTGGGCCACTTGGGAACAATCTGTTTAAATTGTCAAAACAAAGGCCAATGCCTGTTATGTCATTCAAGCATGGTTGTGGTTTAAGTATGTAGTTGCATCTGGTGCTGTACCTCTAAACAGAAAAGGAGGATCCTGAAAGGGTAGGTCACAAGGAGTCGCTATCTGAGCTATGCACATAATGCACACAATCAAGCTCCTGATCTGCAATATGCAAAATGAGATTTTGCAAACCAGTAAGGCTTTATGAGATAGAGATAACATGTATCTCGGTAAGAATTTATCAGGTCTCCAACAAATAGCACAACAATAAGTTCTGCCTCAGCAGAGCTATAGACAGCATCAATATTGATGGCAAAAGCCCATTATCCCCACAAGGTCATCTGAACCTCATAGTAGTAGTAGCTGCATATACCATGAAAATTATTTCATAATGCCTAAAGTTGTGATTTGTATCCAAAAACGTAATCAGAGAAATCCTGAAATGCATCTTAAAACACGAAGTTCAACATGGCACAACACATATTCAGAGATATTTTAGTTCAAACTACTTTAATTCAACGGTAGTGGCTGGACATGCATTTATGCAATATACAAAAATTTTGTAGCTTCTCCATACGAACTTATTCAGGGTCTAACTTCGTTATCAGATATAATATGTAGATGATCTCATCTCAAACTCCTAACCGAAACCTGATATTTCAAAGGTGCAATCACCTTAGCACATGTGCAGCTAATTTACAGGTAAGCAAAAAAAAGTCAGTAGCTTATATAATGCAAATGTAAGCATGATATTTTAGATTTAGCAATGAGCTCCAAAATTGTAGCGGCTCATAAACCTTTAAGGTACATCCTGCATTGCCGTCATCACTGATCAGTGCCATAATGGGATGAAAAAAGAGGAGCTGCTAACCTGCAAAAGGCAGGATGAACAGATCGATAAATGGGAAGAAAAAAATAGAACAATTAGGCACACTATTGTTGTAAAGCAATGAGAAATGCAAGGTGTCAAACCAAATACATGAGATATCCATATCTATCAAAAAGAAATAGGTACTTTGAGTGACTGGATTGAACAGGGCATCACCATCTTGCTCCTGAGGTACCTTGCTCTCTCATGTTATACATTTTCTTGTACCACCTGCTATGCTTCTCGAGATGCTTGCATCCTCTTTGACTGGAGCCAATTTATCTCACCTAAAACCATATTTCAGATCCAAATATATTAGTTACAAACCACCAGTTAGATCTAATCTGTCTATAGACACAAAGCTACTTTTTTCACTCCACAGATATTTAGAATAAGTAGAAAATGTCAACATTCTCGTTTCAATTTAACTGAGCTCGTCCTCAAATATTATTTGCATGTTATATTGCATCCCTAGCCTATCTCCACTGCACGTGCTGCATTTTCTGGTGATCTCAGTGTGAGAACCGTCACCATGGACATAACTTGCACATTCATTCACTTCAGGATGGTATATCAATGCAGAAATTCTTTCAATATTCCTATTTCAGTAGTACCTCTTGAATTATAGCAGGATCTTCAGAAAATCCGGATGTCAACTCTAGTAACCTATCGAAACCACCTCGCTGAATGATAGCAGACTTGTTTGCATCTTTGCAGCAAGCTCAAAGAACAAAAGAAACAAAAGTTATGTTTGTTTCATTGAAAGCTGAATGTTCTCAAGCAGAAAACGTTCCAGTGCTGTAGCACACTACCATACCTTGGACAACAAAGAGCAGCAAGATCTTGCTATAATTTTGTTCTTCTGCTCATCAGCCTCATCAATGCATGGAAGAAGCACATCAATTACATTTTCAGATATGGAACGGCATATTTCATCCTGTGGCAACACACAACAGGAGATGGTAAAACCCTCCTATGTCATCTCATAATCAAATAGCTGTAGCTACCTTTAGCTTTGTAAACATAGTTCATTCAAAGGAAAAGAAACCCAAACCAAAAAACATAGCCACGTCACTACCATTCAGGGCCTGCATATATTACAAACACTAAAGAACAGAATAATTTAAAAGTGTAAATCGTAAGAATCAGAGATCTGAGAAAATCATACCAAAACAAGGTGTTGTCGATCTCGCTGAACAGTTAGTTTCTCTGTCCATTATCGCTCAGCAGCAGCATGGGAAGGCCCCCTGTAACAGATCAAGAATAGGAGAATCCAAACAAAATCCATCACCGGCGTCAGTACCATTCTGGGGCTGAACATATTACAGACACTAAAGAATAAAAAAAAAATAAGAGTGAATGTTTAGAATCTGAGATCTAAGGGAACCATACCAAAGCAAGGTGCCATCGATCTTGCTAAGCATTTATCTAGGAAGGGCTCTACCGCAGAGCACCTGAAAAAATCAAAGCAGAAAAAACCGAGGAATTATTAGTGGTGGTTCTAACCACAAACTGCAACATCTAAGCAACAAGGCCGCCTAGGCCTGACAACGGCAGCGGGAACATAGACCACAGTCTCACCCTCTTGTATTACCTCCTGCCGCCAAGAAAACACCACCACAGCTTCGCAGACATTTTCTAGAACACCTCTCTTGCACCCAGCACCAGCACAACCGTGCGGGCATTCCATCGAACACCTTTGCAGCGCAACGATTCGCATTATCCTAGACAACAAGAAAATAAGTAATTAAATAAATCCACACAAAAAAGTCCTACAAAAGTGCCATATCATATTTTTCATGCATAGATCAGGTCATAAGAAAAACACTGAAACTTGAATCATCCTCATTGGACCAATATCGAGCAAGATATGAATTTTGGAAGGTTTTATCAGAAATCTGGAAATTAGTTAATTTAAAATCGATATAGAAAACCATTTTGTATCGGGAACCCTGGACTTTCAAGAAATTACCCAAGCACAGATCTGTAAATCCATGTGTCTTGCATATTTGCATATAAATCCAGGAAGAGTAATAAAATTGTGTTTTGTACCCTTTCTTCTACCAATCGACGGACACAAGTAGCGCACGACGGCGGCGCTGCTCTGCTTCGGCGGGCTAGGCCCTAATCGGCCATGCCGTCTTCGCCAATCGAACCAGCAGATCGTCGCGACCATGAATCGAGAGAGGAAGGGAGAAAATGGCGCAAGGAAGGGCTCAGCCACGGTGAACCACGGCAACGGCCATGACCGGCGAGGAAGGAGGGGCCCGGTGGCCATTACCTTGGTCGTCAGCGTCAATTGAGGGCGCGACGAGGGTGGAGTGGGTGGAGTCCGACCGCGGTATGACACGCGCCCCGGCCCACTCCCCTGCGCGCCTGTGGCCCGCGCGCCCATGGCCGGCCGCCACGGGTCGAGGAAGTGGTGAGGCCGCCACCACGGATCGAGGAAGGGGGGCCACGGGCCGTGCGCCGCCGGTTGGGGGAGGGGCGAGGCCGCCGCTATCGCGGATCGAGGAAAGAGGCTGCAGCCGTCGCGGATCGAGGAAGGAGGCCGCACCGCCGCGTGCCACAGAAGAGTAGGGCCGCGCCGCTGCTTGGGCCGAGGCCGTAGCCGCGCCTGGCTGCCGTGACGTGGTCAGCTTCCTTTTCCCCGATCCCTAAGCCCGAACTGGGTGGACGGTGAGGGTGGGTGGTGGGAGGCTTCGGGGTGGATTCGAGATGAGCAGCTGGTGGTGGGGTTGGTTGGAGACTGATGGGGAGGATGGGAGGCGGCTGTGGGGAGGGGAGAGAGGAGGGAGAGGGAGGAGAGGTGGCTAGGGTTTCATAGTTGGAACAGCCTTATATACGAGCTTGCTCCAAAGCCTCAAACCTTCTTCATGAGCCTCCACAAGTATAACCAATGGCAAGCGGGCCACGCAGAACGCCGCGGCCCACTCATCAGTGACCTCGTGGCACAATCACGTAGGTGGAGAGGAAGCTCTTGAGCCAGCACTCATCCAGTGGCACCAACACCCTCCACACATACAACCACTGACAAGCGGGCCACGAAGGACGCCGAGCCCCACCCGTCATTGACCGCGGGGAACCAACCAGCATGTGGACAAGCAGAGAGGCACGCAAGTGGAGAGGAGGCTCTTGAGCCAGACACCAACACCCTCCACACATACATCCACTGCCAAGCGGGCCACGATGGACGCCGCACCCCACCCGTCATTGACCTCGGGGCACCAACAAGCATGTGGAGAGGCAAGGGAAATTTACCAGCAGGGGAGCAGCGGGGTGGTAAAAAGGGAGACGTGGCCACTCTCCCCGCGCGAGAGGCCGCCGCGCTCTAGTACCATTAAATTTGACTATTTGAGCATTACCAAAATAATCATGGAATATTAGTACTGGTGTGCAAACTATTTGACAATGATGCCAGCCGCCAGCACATATTGTCAACAAGCATTCTGAAAATACACATGGCTACAATTTGGATTGTATGATTGTTTAATTCTTTTTTATGCAAGACTACTCTTCCAGTGGTATGGCGAAGTGTTAAAATTGTCACTTTGTCAGGTCGAGTTATAAATCCCCCTCTCTATCCCACAAACATAGAATCATTTAGAGTTAGAATGAACTGCTTGAGCCTATAGAATGTGAATTTTTGCATGATCTCCAGGTACAGGAACATGAATTTGGTTTGTGTAGAAGGTAAATGAACATGTGTGAAGATCAAGATATGGAGAGCTTGAGTTGAGATGTGTTGGGCTTGCTACTGCACAGCTCTCGTCAATGTGTCAGGGCCTGCTGTGTTCGGCTTGGAAGTTGGAACAGAGGTCACCAGTAGGAATTTTAGCAAAGTGATCAAGGAAGCAGAAAAGGAAAAACATAACAATCTTTATATTTTTGTAAGGTTGATACTTCAAGTGCTAGCAATAGACATTGTTTTGGAGAAAAGACACATTAAAGTACTCCATTCGGAATTTCGGACTAAACCATTGAGGAGGCTAGCCCACATTCCAACTTGTAATTAATATCCCAATTATAATAACTCCAATTCATTGATTGTTTTGGGCTATCTATCCATACCAGTTCTATAATGTTTTTTATGCAGCTGAAGCTCACATGGCCACTTATAACAAACTCCAATCAGGTGGTTGCCCCAACTTTGCATAATCAGGTTTCTCAGGTACCGACTATTGTAATGCAAGATCAGGAGCTCCAATCGGCCAATGCAGGTTTCCAGGGCATGCAGGACAACCAGCAACCAATGGATCTACCACTGAATGCAAAGAATGATCACAATCTGACTACAGACTATACTAATCATAGGCATGTCTTGCAGGAATCTTCAGAGTTAGTGTGTTCCAGCCATCAATATTTTAACAATTATAGTTATTGCATCCAGGAGATAACAAATCTTCAGGGTTACACTTGTTTTGTAGATGCCTCTACTGCTCCAGATCAAGCTCAGACAACATTAAGAGTAGCAGCTATAGGTATCATGTTCTCTAACTTGCAGGATCACCATGCTCAGGAGCTCCACATCAAAGCTATTTTGAAGGATTGTTCTTCAGTCTTAATGGCTGAAGCAGCTAGGATAGCTCTAGCAGCTCAGATTGGTACTCTTCTAGGTTTAAGGGGTGGAAACTTCTTGTCAGATAATGAACAGTTAGTTCATTTTCTGAACAAGAATGATCCCTCTAACCCACCTCAATGGAGGATCAAGCCATACACTCAGGAATCATCAACAATGCTGCTCAACGAGGTTTCAGATTATACAAAATCCATAGGAATTTGAATTTTTCTGCTCACACTTTAGCTAGGAATGCTTATCAGGTTTATCAGAGCAATCCTCAGTTACAGATGAATCAATTCTCATGTTTACATGATGACCATATGTACCCATGCTTTTGTCTACAAGCTTTACGCCAAGTAAGCTTGAACAATGTAACTATTCTAGCAGCAATTTGCTGCTAAGTTATATATTGTTGTTAGTTTTCAAAAAAAAAAAGTTCTATAATGTTTTGGGCTCATTTGAATATACCAAAATACACCCAGACCATGAACATTGTAGGGCATCATACCAAAGGCACAGCCAGAACAGGAAGCATTGTAAGGCATCATACCTCGGATGGAATGCATTTATAGTAGAACTCTGGTAAACTTTGATGGAATGCATTTATAGTAGAACTCTGGTAAACTTTCTTTTCTAGTGTTTCAAATAAAGCCTCTGCGTCTATTTTCGCTGCCTCAGAATCATCTTCAAAGTGTTTTTTTTTTTCAAATTCCAAAAAAGATCCTCTGCCGATAGAGTACATAATCCACTGTACCCATGTCTTATCTCAAGTATACTGTAGCTAACATTAACACACTGAGCTACAGTAAACGACACATGTCATGCTTCTCTCAAACATTAAACTTTGAGAGCATGGATACTAAAGCAACAGGTATTGATGAGGCTCCTGTCCAAGCCTACAAATATAGATCGTGTGGAAATAATGTAATCACTAATCAACAAGATACCAAAGAACTGAGAGTGCTAATAAACAATCCAAAGACCAAAGTCTTTAGTGTACCAAAAGTCCAAAATATCCTGCACAAGAAATTTTTGTTGCCAACCACCTGATTTGATTATGCGCTACTCCAATTACAGTTACCACTCTAAGCTAGATTACAGAAAAACAAAGGCAACACACTTGCATCACAAATAATAACAACGGGCTTACACTATGAGAAGTATGTAAAGAAAATTCTTGCCTCGGTCCTAGGAAATGAAAGCGGTTTACATTGCTACAAGGAGAAGCCGGTAAACTGGCTTAGCTGAGGATTTTTCTTGTGCAGGCTTCACTCTTTCTTTCACATCGATCAAAGTATGGATTTTTCTTTGACTTGCCTACGCAGGTCAGTCTCAGTAGTAATGCAGAAAGGAGAAAACTAACCATAAAAAGGCTTATGTGTGGCATTAATGCAACAGAAGTTGTAGGATGACAACTTGAACAAAACGAAAACAACTATCCTATTCGGAGCCATATCTATGATTGATTTGCAATCACTGTAGAAAGAGCGGAACTATAAGTGTTGCAAGATGATTGTTCCTGGAAGAAATTACCTCTTCTGCAACAAACAAAGCAGTGTCGCGATTCCCCGAGGCTAACCATGTCAACAAACTGCAGGGGATCGGGAAGCGCGGACCGGCGCGGGGAAGCTCCAGTGGCCGGCGACGACGGCGCAAGGCCACAGCGGCCGCCGCTTCCTTGCTTCCCAGTCCCTGCACGAGATTTCTATAAAGTTGAAGGCTTTATTCCAAGACCATCTTCTAAAGCAAATAACAGGGCTGGTAATGTTCAAGCAAACACAAATCACTATATTAATTTTGTTTGTCAACATCGACAGACTGAAATGTTAAAATCAGCACCAGTTTTTAATGCAAACAATCAAGTTAATGGATTTGTGATTCAAGATTGTAGTTTACCCCCTCTTCCTAAAGACAAACCTGAAGATCGTTTCATTGACATGGAAGCTAAAATATGTGTGAAACCAGTAGTTATAGAAACATAGTTGCAGCGAGAAACTGGTGATAATAATTGGAGGGTAGTTCTAGATGACTTAGTTCTAGAGGACCTAAACGTGTGAGGATGTGTCTTTTTATTCTATTATGTTGTATTATTTGAAAGATAATTCATGTAACTTTGTCTGTATTATGCTATTTAACTTTGTGTGTACTGTAAACTCGTATTGCAAGGTGTACTGATTTGATCTAACATCTGCTCATTTGATATTTTTTCATATCTATTTGGAATGAATAACATCTACTCATTTGATATATTTTTTTATATCTATTTGGAATTGAATGCTCTTATAGAGCTTTGACTTTATAGTTCACTTCTCTCTCAAGAAGTGGTTTAAGAGTGATAACATTGGAGCTTGAATATTTTATGTTTCACTATGTCCGTGCAATTACGTGAAAAAGTGGCACGATATAACTTATAAAAATAAAAAAGAATATGAACATATATATGTTTGCAACATTCAATTGATAGCCAAATCATATAGTCGTATGGGCTCTATTACTTATGCCTCAAATGGACCGAATTTACCAACAATTTACAGTTATCCATTGACATGAGAGAGATAGGAAAGTAAACTTCCACTCCACATCATGCATATCTGTGCAATATGCTTCGGTGCGCGAGGCTACTGTGTAAAATCCTACAGAACACCAAACTTTCATATTTATTAGGGGCTATTGTGTTTCTACCCTTATTTTAAAGGTCAGTTTTGATTTTATCCTTGTTTTTCACCATGTTATAGTTTTTACTTATTTTATGAAAATGAACCCTCAGGCTATCCTTATTCCGTTAACACAGCTAACGGTGTTAAATGGGCTAGACAAAGACAATTTTTCCCTTGCGAAAATACCCTTATTTTTCTGAATTCATTGTGATTTTATCCCTATTTTCTAAAAAAGTTGGTAGCAATATTATTGGACAACTCATTACATATAATTTCACACAACTAATGGAGACGGCGGTCTAATTGGAAACAAAACTCTCAGGCCTTGTTTAGTTCTCCAATTTTGCACCAAATTTCACTATGCAAAAAGAAAATTCCCCATTACATCAAAATACTAAATGTAGATGAAATAAAAAACTAATTGCATAATTTAGTTGTACTTTGCGAGAGGAACGTTTTGAGCCTAATTAGTCAATGTTTAGACAATTTTTACCAAATACAAACGAAATACTACAGCGCCCTAAGTGATAGAATAAGAATTTTGCCACTTCAGAATTGGTGAACTAAACAAGGCATCAGTGAATTTTTTGCGAAGCTTTCACGAGCACATCCGGTAAAACCTGCTCCGCACCTGCACAACACTTCACACGACTCGAGGCGGTTCTGCTCTGTCGACGACACGATTCTCCTCCAATCGGACACACTGTATGATACTCCTACTTTTAAATTATAGTTCATTTTAATTTTTTTAGTATATAAATTTTGCTATGTATCTAGATAAATAACATGACTAAATACATACTAAAATGCATGTAAAAAAAAGTTAAAGTGAATTATAATTTAGATCTATATTTTTTTCGTTCACGACTTGTCAACCTGACAAGAGACACTTGCATTCACTTGACACGGTCTAAATCCTCTGGTTGTAGTAGTCTTTGTAGGGGATGCAAGCAAAGATGTCAAAAAAAGAAGGAAAGAAGTATTCTGATTAATTAATCACCAAAGACAGGTCGTGCCGCTCCGCCCACCCGAGCTGCTCTGCCCACCCGAGCCCGCCGCCTCCCAGCTTCCGCGCCGCCGCCGCACCGGTCCCGTGCAGTCGCTCGTACAGGCTGCTGTTGGGAGGTGCCCGTACACCAGCAGGATCGCCGCACACGTCTCGCTCGTCGATGTTCGTACACGTTCCCGGACGAAGAGTACCACCAGCAGCACCGCCGTGACGGTGAGGATGCACGTGACGGCTAGGCGTGTCGCGTTCCCCGACCGGCTCCCGGAGGAGGAGGCGCGCTCCCTGCTCGCCACGGCACACTATCCCGACCGCCGCCGGCTCCGTGGGCGCCGTTGCGGCCCGCATGCTACACGCCGGGTACGCCCCGGAGCTCGCGCACCTGTATGTAGCCGCCCGCCGCGACGCGCTCGCGGAGTTCGTTGCCCTTCTCGGCGTCGAGGTCGTCTCCATTGAGGAGGTGCTCCGATGGAATGGACGCCGCTCGACCAGAAGATGCGATGGTGGAGCCACACCGTGAAGGGCCGACGGACTGGGCCATGGCCGCCCGACGCGCGCCGCGCCGAGCCGCCGCTGCGCTGCGCCGCTCGGGTTTCGCGGTAAGGACGCGGTAATCACTAACAGAGTTAGAACAAGGGTAAACAGGAGTAAACTGAGCATTTATAGTTGTAAAACTTGGGTAAAAATATAACATTGTAAAAAAGATAAGGGTAAAATCGAATTTGAATGACCAGTTAATTGAGCAATGCATAAGATATTATAAGATTCTGGGCATTTCCAAATAAATATGCCAATAAACAAGATTTTTCATTGATTGCATATCTGTGAATGCAATATTGAATATCACTACTGATGATCTTTCGAAAACAATCTTTCAAAAACAAAATTAGCCAATCCAAATCTTAAAATAAAAGGCCTGCACAGGTAAAATATTTACTGATGAATCCACTATGAAAGTGTGTAATATCGAATAAAAAGGAACTTAGAGCATGGCTAATAAGCCCGCCGGCAGCGGGCTGTATAAGAGTGCCATATCACATTTAGGCATCAAAGAAAAAACGCTTGTATAGTGAGCCGGCTATAAGATTGCTTCTACCGAGGATCCACGTCGCCTGCTTTTCTGGATCGAGCAAAGAAGCCATGCTGGCCGTCCGACTATGGGTCGATGCAGGCAGTGGCGAAGCTAGACTAAAGAAGAGGGTGATGCATTTGTCTTATACAAGCGTAAACTTGAGTCGTAACCATGGTGAAAAATTGGTCTATTTAATAGTATTTTATTTTTTCCATGGGTGTATATGTACCTAGAAGCTTGTATATAGCTTCGCCACTGGACGTAGGTTTTCGTTTAGTTTTTTAGGGCGTGTTTGGTTGGACATTTGGTCGTTGGCTAGGCTTAGTCGGGCCACGAAATTTTTGTTTGGTAGCCTGTTTTTAAGTTTCTGGCCTGGTCCGGGGGAGCCAGCTGTACTGGGCTGGCCTTGGCCGAGTTGGCCGTTCATTCCTGGCCTGGCTTGGGCCAGCCCACGTGCGCGTGTTAGCTCACCTCCTCGCAACTCACCGTTCCGCTCGCGTACACACCGCTCCTCAGCGGTCGGCGCCGCCGCTCATCCCTGCACTTCCGCGACATCCCAATCCTCCCAACGTCCTTCGCTCGTCCTCCCCGGTGCTCGCCATGGAGGCCCGGTCCGTCGCTCCTCTCCTCGGAGCTCGCGGCCATGGAGGCCCTTACGCGCTCGGAGTTGCCCTTCTCCGTGCGACCAACGAAATCCCCACTCGGAGATGCGCGGTGCCATCTCGCGGCGGGCTCAGCAGATCGAGCGAGGCGCGCGGGGACGCGGCTCGTGTTCCTTGCTAGCCAGCGTACGCGGTAGATCGAGGCGCGGGGGAGCTCGTCCTTGGCGGCTGAAGGGATCTCAGAGGAGACTGAATCAGGTAGAGACCGGGGAGGCACTCGGGCATGGCACCACACCGACGACTGCTGGGGCGGCTTCGTCACCTCACCGGCGGCTGCTGGGGCGGTTTCTTCACGTCACCGGCGGCTGGAGGCGTCTAATTTCGCGCATGTCATCTTTCGTGCTGTTGGCCGCGGCGATGGCGTAGCGCTGCTGCTTGCGTGCCTCTCCATGCTCATCTTGATTGCTGCTTGCGTGCTGTTGGCCGCCGTGCTCTTGCTTGCTTGCTGCTTGCGTGCTGTTGGCCCCGTCGTGCTCTTGCTTGCTTGCGAACGTGCTGTTGGCCGTGCTCTTGCTCGCTCGCTGCTCCTTTGTGCTGTGGTGGTGAACATGCGCACCAGGTGTTCTACAGAATACCTTAAAGGGGTGAGTTCACCAGCTCAGAGAAGAGGTGACTCTATGCAAAGCAAGTTAACCAACCAAACAAAATCTATGTCTAGCCAAGCTAACCTAATATCAGCAACCAAACAACTGCGAATTGGCTTAGTTAGACCAGGCTAGAGCTGGCATGGTTATGTTTTGCCAGTCAAGCTTGAATAAGAAACGAACCAAACACATCCTTACGTCTCGTTCGGTTGTTTGGCCTCAATTCATTCCGGCTCTTCCCTAAAATAGCCTACCAAACCGAGTCTGTTATGGACACACGGCTGCATCATGTGATAATCTTGTGGCACTAGGCCAGGATTCAATCCGGTACCCTGGAGCTGCGGAACAAATCCCCGTGGATGAGAGCGCGACCGATGTGGCACTTGGTCTTCAAGACGGTATCTGCATCAGATCTTGCATGCATGTGGATCGGAGAACTCACCATGGCATCTCCCTGCACAAGTATCCCCTGCTCAATCCATCTGGATTCGTTCCACTACAACCGAACGAGGCCTTAGCATACTCCGGACTCGGGAACCTTCTCGCGCGTTGGCTGTCCTGCCCATGCCGTGGCTGGCTCTCCCTCTCGGTCGAAGCCCCGCGACTCGACCGTACTTCGTCCCCGTTCCTGTACCCCTCTTCGCCCCTGTCCCAGACCTCGCCCAGGCCGCATTGTAGAGCGCCACCCCGCGTCCTACCGAAGTGATGCCATCATTCGCCGCCCGCTCCCCCGCCGAGGTCGCAGCACTGCCGCTGCTCGTAACGTGCATTAGAGAGCGTCGTGAATACAAGGGCCACTCCTCCACCACTTGGCCGCGACGCGAAGTGAGGGGTGCGCAAAACTGTTGATAGAAGTTTTGTGACTTTTTTTTTTAAATAAGAGTGTAAAGTTTATTTGCAAAATTGTTGGAGTTGGTCTAGTATCTCGGTGCCTGTGCTACAGTCGGGCGGTATACCATGCGCCCGCTCTCTTCTCTTTCCTACATTCTCTCTCCACATAGGATTTTGATGATGTGGAATCCCTTGCAGCCCGCCTAGTCAGCCTTATAATACTTGCTCTTACTATTTTTGTTGCCTAATAAGATGGTATTCGGCCATATAGTAGGAACTAACAAAATCTACACCTTATCTTACTCTTAAAACACCTAAATCTTATACTCCTGAAAGACCTAAATAATATCATCTCCATTAAACTAATTACCCCCTCGACTAATGACCCCGCTATATCCGACGCCACGCTCACGTCCTTCTCCAAAAAAAAAACGCTCCCAACCGCATGTGCCGCTCCGACCTCTCTATCCCTTCCCATACCGACGCTCGAGAGAACCTCCACCCGCCCACGACGCGCAGCTGTGCAGCTCGTCTGCCTCCAAGGAAATGAAGCCTTTGCGGCCTCGACGTCGTCGGGTGCTCCTCGTCCTGCCTCGCGTGCACCATCTCCTAGTTGAGTGCGTTTTGGCAAATCATAGCCTAACAGATATAATCCGCAAGCGCACGAATACCGATGTAGCTTTCACCCGAGAGTATTCTAAGGTATCGATTTCCACGGGGAACGTGAAGTGTTCTAATCTAAATCAAAGTTGTCCAAGGGTAGTGATGATGTAATGGTGGAACAGGGGGGTGATGAATTGAGAGACACTTGGTCGATATAGCTAGGACTTTCTAGTTAATTGAGCAGGATAGCTATTACTAAAGTGATCTACTTCGGGCACTTGGGACCAACCAACTCTTAAGAGCCGGCGAGTCCACCCCTAAGTCCTAAGAACGAACATGGTGGAATATGTAGATTGGACAGAACTGTCACCACCTGCCAACTACCACTGCGATCCGTTGAACTGAATGCAAACCAGGGTAATTATTAGCCTATACCCCACGTCTACACTATTAATTACTCCCTTACTTACTAGTAAAGCAAGGCACTCACAGAAGTATATACTATGCAGTACATACTAATAAGTAAATACTAAATAGTTGAAAGTGCATCTAGCACCTAAGTGGGTTTTGGTGGATTGAATGACAACATGATTAAGGGACTAACAAGCTTCAAGAGAATTGCAGGCCTTGGTAGGTGCTTAGTCCCAAACAAGATATGACTCAACATGACATATCATACAAATGAGAAATGAGTCCAAGGCACATTATCAAGATGAATTGACAAGCTTAACATATTTTCTCTACATATGAGACATGAAGTTTTGCATATCAAGTAGTCTCACTATCAAAACTTGGTCAATCAAAATTATGAAGACAATGTTTTTCATATGCTTAATGGCTAATTCATAGCAAGCCATGACTTGACAGCTTGAGATGAAGACAACAAGGAAAAACATCGAGATATCAAATCAAGAGATGAATGTCATATTGGTGTGAAAAGAAAATCAAGTAAAAAGGAAAGGTGTTTTTGGTTGATATGTGGAGTCCTAATCAAATGACTTGATCAACACAAAGTCGTAGCTCAAGCAAACTCAACTCAATGCATTGATAGTGTTGGAAGCCCTCAAAATGATCAAAATTGTGGACGCGGCATTATTTGAAGAATGACAAGCTCAAGTGGAATTATTTGTAGATTTCTATTTCTTGAATGTAGGCATGTCGTACTATCAAGAGGGATGCAACACAACGTATTGGATGTGACCTAGAAGTGCTAAAAAACAAACCCTTGTCAAAGTCCTACAAAATCTAGTGCTTGAGTTGCTTTAGTGTTGGCAGGGTGATACAGTCGGCTGGGCCGGCTGTCCAGGTCAGCTAGGCCAGCCTCACTTGGGTAAGCCAGCCCCTTGGTCGGCTAAGCCGGCTTGGCCTGTTCTGACAATCTGCCAATGGTCATCTGCCATACCAGTCGGCTAGGCCGACTCTGCCTAGCCAGGGAACCCAACGACTAGTTTTTTGAACCATCTCTTTATATAGTTCATCCCTCGGCCTTGGCTAGGTTGTGGAAGCTTTTCCACCTCCTCATACACCAGCAGAGCCTAAAGAAAGCCTCCAATTCACCCTGTGTGGGATTGGTTCCTTCCTAGCCATTCTTTGAATTGGAGAGCAAATCAAAGCCTTGTGAGATCGTGTGAGAAAAATCTGAGTTGAGCATTACCTTGAGCACTTCATGGCAACATCAGTTTGTGTGAAGCATTTGTTACTCTTGGAGCTTTGCTCCTAGATGTCCTTAGTGGTCATACGGCCTAAGTGGTCACTAGGCCTCAATGGTCATCCGAAGAGACGCCTAAGTGGTGCACGGCCGGACTGCGTGGTGGGCTCGTCTTCCCTCCTGTAAAGGAAACAAGATTGCTGAGTAGAAACGTGGAAAGAGGTCATTTTGGACCCGGCCGTGAGTAAACCTTAGTGGTAACACTCATTGGCTTCCACAACGGAGACTAAGGCTCACTTTTGTGAGACCTGAACTTCGGTTTGGATCGCATTTACATTTCATGCTTTATATTAATATTTATGATCCTCCATTTGTGTCTACTCGTATTCTCTTTAGTTTGTGGGTGTAGCAACTCTGAACAAGAATCTTCCGCACCATAGACACCCCACAACACCTTGAAGTAAGGAGGGAAAGAAAGATAATAAAAAACAAGCTTCAACGTTCCTGCAGCTGATTTGGTCAAAGAAATTGGCTAGGCTAGTTTTAGCAGTCGGCTAAGCCGGCTTGCTTTGTGGTTGAGCAGACAGTCGGCCAGGCCGACCTACCAGACCGGCTAAGCCATTTCAGCCGACTAGGCCGTCCTGCGCAGTCGGCTTAGCCGACCTGAGTGCTGCCCGCATATTACTCATCTTGTTTTTGCAGGTTTAAATTTGTTAATTGCCTATTCACCCCCTCTAGGCATCGTTTATGTCCTTTCAATAGTAAATAATAATTAATGAGCAAGGAACGGAATAAATTACTTTATTAAATAACTAAATGCTCAATTAAAGAAAAACACTAGAATTACCAGACTAAAGATTGGATTCGAGGGAGGAGAGATGTCGGTTGCCCAGCTCCTCTCTCACTTCGCCTCGCCTCTTTACAACCAGGGGAGAAAACCCACCAGAGGGACACTACTACTAAGAATAAAGAGTGTAATGTGTGTAGGTGTGTGCTACAAATGAGGTGTAGGGGGTCTATTTATAGTGCTAGGTGGAGTAGGGGTGAAGGAAACGCCACGTCAGTGATCCGCATGACCTCCATCATGCACCATTGGATCAAACCGCCATATAACCTCCTTAGGATCAAGGGTGGAGATTTCCCATCACAGGTTCAACATGAGAAAGGCGGTGGAGGTTCAAACGACCTGGCTGGGCCCAAGGTGGAGGTCGGCGGCCCCCTATGGCTGGTGGGCGTAGCCAAGGTCTTCTAGAAGGTATCCACACCTCACTGTAGTGAAGCTGAGCTTCGGGGCCCATAAAGGTGGGGCCGACTAACCCCCTCTATGTTAGGTGGGACCATGGGTGAGCGTCCCCATATGTCATAGAGTCCATTCCAGGTGTTGGTTACTTTCTTTTCATGTCGGTTCCTTCGTTGTGGGCCCATGGATCCATGTGACTTCATCTTTTACCGTTTAGAGGAAACTCACTTGTGATCCAAGGGTGGCACTTGCTTGGGATTGTTATAGGAGGATCCTGGTGGTCTAGCAGTGTCTGGAAGGTCCCATAAGGGGATCGCTGATCTTCCTTTGGTGGAATCAAAGGCCCATCTTCTGTAGGTGGCTTCTACATGTATTTCTAAGCACAATGGTGGTGCTAGCTTGCCCAAGGTGGGGTAGGCCGTCCCCATCATTGTGCCCATCTTTTGCAAATTATTGTCTCTAGAAGCTATGATATTGATGAATACAAAGTTGGTTTGTCATTTGTCCATACTTGGTTGGTTGCCCAACCTTCATATGGAGCTTCCAGACACTAAAAGTACCTGTTCTGAGTGCCTGCAACCAAATTATGACAAGTACATATGGAACCAAGTTATTTGTACCTAAGTCACTATGTGTTTGGTTGTTTCCTTCCAGAAAGAATGTCTTGTTGACCGTTTCGATGAGGTAAAAACATGGTATAACTACCATCAACAAGACCCCCCATATAAACATGATCAAAATACTCATGAATGAACCACACTCATATATCAAAACGATTATATATGTATACCTATATGCAGCTGCGTGTGCAACTAGTGAGTAGTAGCGACTACGTATACGACAGCAACGAAAGAAGCAGGAGTACTATTCGACGTCAAATGCAGCATGCCATCTGCTCTGCCGACACACGCCGCTCCCTGCTCTGGTCTTGCTCGCGCAGGCGCCGCGCAGCGAGATGCAGGAGCTGGAGGTCCATGCGCCGCTGAAACGACCTTGATTTCCGCGAAGAGAAATCCACAGTGTCAGAGTGTAATATGACCATTTAAATCACATTACCCGATAACAGTTGAATCCATAATCCATACATCGAACAAAAGAGTGCAAATAGAGGGAGTTACAATAACTTATTACATCGCCACAGGGCGGAATCAGAGTTCATGCAGCATAACAATAAAAGCTTGAGGTGCGGAAGCTATCTTCTTCTCTCCAACTTGAGCGTAGGCACGAAACCCTCAATCGCTGTACTCCCCAGATGAGTACTCACTCCTTGAACCTGAAACCAAATTTTCAGTACGATTTGTACTGGCCACACTCCCACCCTATGCATTGCTTTGTGGAAGTGGGTGCAAAAATAAGGGTATCTCAAAAGGAACCTATAAAGGCTGGGTTTTCCTATGCAATGTTCAAGTATATAAAACAAAAGTATAATAAACAAGTTTTAAACACAAACCCATTCCCTTCATCTATCTCCATCCATATCTGTAGCATCATCTCATCTCATCTCCAACACCCTCTCAGACTCTGGTCGACAAGCCAACTCCCTCTTGGCTTGCCTCAGCGGCCCGCAGCCCTCAAACTGGCTCACGGCCGGAAAACACACTCAGAGGAAGGTAGAACACTCCACTCACTAGTCCGGTGCATACGAAACATAGGAAAGGTCCATAGCCGAAGATTCGGCATATGTATCGATCGATCAACCATACACTCTGCAGAGGTTTCACTAATCCACCAGATAACCATCATCGATGCACGCGCGCACCTAGGCAGATTCCGGGCGCCTACTGCCATAGGCGATGCCACTCTACCATCCAGCACTGGATCACTGGAACTGTGAAGAGAGCATGTATCCGCTCCCGAAGAGGATGCCATGCCATGTATCCACTCCCGAAGGGGGTGCCATGATCGTCTCGGTAGGGTGTTAGCTCCATCCCATGCATATACCTTCCTATCACTTCTCGCCTAGCAGTAGTGGCATCGACCTATCCAGCGGTTCGGCCGTCTCCCCCCCATGGAGAGCGAGTGGAAAGCAAGAGATTCCTAGGTCCGGATACCAGCGCAACAGTTTCTAGATTTGACCAAACCGGGATATCTTCATCAGGGTTTATCTTTAACGTGCTACCACGGCACCTTCATCCCGGGCTCCACCTTTCCGAGGATCACACCCAAGGACCACCATCACATCTCAGTTAGCCCGCCACAGGCTCCTCTCATGGGAATGTCCAGAACCATTCCCTGGCAAGACTTGCTCCAAAAGCTCGTCGTAGATCCCGGCTCGATCGACTCAACCCTCACCCTACTCCCTGCCGTAAGTTCCACCCCAAACCCGGATACAACATCATCAGCTCACATGCTCATCTGAAGCATCAACTCACACATCCAGCCTGGCACCCTCCAGGCCTTCCCCGGGTTCATCACGTCGCATCAAAATGTAAGCGAGTGAAGTATAGAAATTATAAGCATAGCAGATAAGCAGGTGGCTATCATAACAGCGGGTAAGCAGGTGATAGTTTACAACAAGGTAGGGCTCATCAAATAAATACTCTATCATGCAGTCCTAGCACAGGCATAGCATTATAGCAACATGAATTTAAAGCACTAGCCATACTATAATTGCCATGCGTAATGGGATCTACGAGGTTGGGTGGTGTGTGGCACCTTCACTGACGTAGCTGTCGGACTTCTCCTGGTAGTCACTGTCGTTAGACTTGTCCTCGCTCGAGCCTGTAACAAGATTTAACGATCGCGGAAGCGACCCCTATAGATTAGCACAAAGAACGAATGCAAAATAGAAGATCCAAATACACTCAAACATAGCCTAGATAGATAGGGCTCGATTTATAGAAAATTTGGATATGTGGATCATAATTTTCCGAGCTCGTATGAAAAAGACATGAATTTTCAAAGATTTAACCATTTTCTGAAAAGAGAAAGGGGCTCGAGGGTTTCGGTCTCGAGGGTTTCGGTCTCGAGGGGGGTACGGTCTCGAGGGGTACTGTCTCGAGGACACTGTCTCGAGGTGTACGGTTTCGAGGGTATGCTCTCGAGGACACTGTCTCGAGGGCACGGTCTCAGGTTACGGTTTCGAGGGTTAGGTCTCGAGGTTACGGTTTCGAGGACACGATCGCGAGGATGCGGTCTCGAGGGGTACGGTCGCGAGGAGTCTGCTCTCGAGGGGTATGCTTCGAGGGCATGCTCGAAGACGAAAAACTGCTCTGCTTCGACAGCGGTGCTCGGCCGGTGATGGCGAGGTTAAACATCTGGCGAGGGGCTGCTCCAGGACTTCGCTAACTCGTGCATCGTCCTCGGGTTGTCAAGGCGAACACGTAGGCGGTCATCGAGTCAGGAGCTTGGTTCCGGCGACGTGCTTTATAGCGGACAGCGGCTCGAGGGTGACGGTGCTCGAGGTGTAGAACTCGAGGGTCGTCGCGTCGAGGTGTCAAACTCGAGGGTCTGTCCTCCGACGGGTCAAACTCGAGGGTCGGTTCTTCGAAGAGTCGAACTCGAGGTTCGGTTTGTCGAAGGCTCGAACTCGAGGGTCGGTTTGTCGAAGGCTCGAACTCGAGGGTCGGTTGTCGAAGGGTCGAACTCGCGGATCGGTTCGAGCGCGTGATCTGTCTCGGACGAGATCGGCTCGAACGCGGAGTTCTTCCTCGACGATCGGCGGCGGAAGAACCCTCGATTCCTGGTGCCACAAAGGATCTCCGGTGCCATTAACCCGCCCATCGGCTTCAGGACTTCACGACGGTCACGTCGATGGGCTTCAGGGCGACAGCTTCACTTCTGTGTCGAGCTCGACGGCAGACGGTGGCTCGATGGCGCCGGTGCTCGATGTACACTTCACACCGAGTCACTACAGCTCCAATTGGTGGCGTCGATGGACGGTTGGAGTCACGCAACATCTGCTCGAGGTGCCGGCGGTGACCAAAACACACGGCGGAGTCCGCGCGGGCAGCAACTCCCACGGCGGAGCTTCGACAGGTCCTCGGTGCACGGCAACGGCACTCCGAGAGGGTCCACGGTCTCCCTCTTGCCCACTCGATGCAGCTCGTCACGGCGGAGCTTCCCGGCTTCTTCCTGCTCCTCGAGGGTGGTCGATGGTGGCAGGAACGACGGTGAACGACGGCGTTCTGGAGCGGCAACGTACTGACACGTCGATGACAAGGTGGTTCGGGTCGATGCTCTGGTGAGGCAAACGCAGAGCTAGGGTGTGCACGGGGTCCGTCTCATCAAGGCGAGCGCGGATCCAGAAACAACGGAGGTCGAGGCTCATCAGAAAGGCGACTGGGTGATCTTGCCACGGCGGAGCTTGGCGCGCGGCGATGAACTAGGCGGCTTCCATTCCGGCATCCTCCCGATGCCGTGGTCCGAGGGGCTCGGCTAGTCTCGTGTGTGTGTGCGGGTGTGTCCAGTGAGGTCGGTAGTGACCTGGGCCTACGCGCTCACGGCGGAGCGCCATGGCCAACAGCACGGCGGAGGGTTCGAGAGGGCGGCGATGGCGGTGCTCACCGACGGTCGAAGAGGATGGAGGTGCGGTACAAGTCCGAGCGGCTTCGGCTCGCGGTACTGCTCCTCCTTCCTGCCCTCGACGCAGCAGCAGCGGCTCCGAGTCGACGATCTCCCTCCTCAGCTCCGGCGGCGGCGATCTGGGAACCCTAGGGTGCCGGGGTGCTTGCTTTATAGGGCGGACGCGGTGGTAGGTAGCAGACGGACGGCCGATCACAGCTTTGCTTGATCGAGCGGTCAAGGGATGTCCAAGTCAGCAGCTGGGGTTCGAATTGGGTCCAGAGAACAGCGAGAGGGGGCTAGGTAACGCTGGGTGTTGAAGTTCTTTATGGCGGCAGCGTTCCACTGCGGCGACAGCGCAGGTGTGCGCGCGCACAGAGAATATTGCCTGCGGCCGTGGGAACTTTACGCGGGCTGGTCGGTCCAGGTGGCTTGCGGGCGCGCGTCGATGCGGGGCGACACCGGATCGAGCGGTCGAGGGAGGTTGCTTAGGAGCGACGCCGGGGAACAGTGCTGACGCGAGCACACACGGCCGGTCGGGTGACCTCAGCGGGCGCGATGACACGTGGGTTCCACTTCGAGGCCCCATCGTCAGCGACTCATCGGCAACAGAGGCTCGGTGCGGCGCGCGGACGCGCGCGGCTCTTGCTGGGCCGTCGGCCTGGTTGGGCCGCGCAGCGCGGGGTCGAGCGGCGAGCAGGGGGTCGAGCGGCGAGCAGGGGGGGTCGAGCGGCGAGCAGGAGGGTCGAGCGGCGAGCAGGGTCGAGCGGCGAGCAGGGTCGAGCGGAGGGTCGAGCGCATGCAGGCCGGGTCGACGGGGCTGCTCGGGCCGGTCTCCTTCTTTTCTTTTTCTTTTTCTTTTTCAAATATATTTATATATATACTTATATATATATGCAGTGTGCTTATTTTGTGTTACAGAATAGTGAGCATACATGGCCCAAATACTTCTAGGGTATTATTTCCTTAATATTTATTTGTCAAAATAAATATTATGTTGTTATTTTTAATAACCAGCACATAAACCAAATAAGAATCCAAATCACTCTTTTTAATGCAACATGATGATTAAACAAATGAAACATTAAAATGTAACAAGCGAACATAGAGCATTGTTATGAGATATTAATTAATTTGCAACATGTGAATGCCATGCATGACATGCTAGGGTTGATGCATATGTAAGGGGTAGATGATGACATGTCGCACCACATCACTCAGGGTTTTGTCGAAAAATTTTGTAGTTTGAATTTTTGGGTTGTTACAGCCGCCACCACTGTGCCCCTATTCAGGTCGCCGTCGTCACGAGTCCTAGACGCCAATTCACCAGGAGCAAGAAGACAAGCAATAATTTTGGACCTAGACCACGGCCGGTGTCATGGATCACGTATCGGCCGTCGGTGAGGAGGCGCTCGAGGAGCCATGAGGCTACGAAGCCTCCCGCGCCGGTCACGCACACCGCGGTCTACCCTTGAAAACCCTATGGTAAGGAACATCGAAACCAAACTTATTTTTTAGCTTCTTTTGCAACTCCTTAGGCGTAATGTTGCCTCCTCCATTAAGAATTCAACCACCCTATCAGCAACCCAATGTTTTTGATGCCATTGTGTCACCACACTGATTCACTAAACCACACTTGTGCATAGGACCATTTATCTTTACCTGCAAGGGGAATACACATCTATAATTAAGATAACAAAAGATAAATTTAAAAAGAAAACCAAACAAACAAGAAGAAAGTAATTGTTATACCTTTACTCCAACATATTTTCTCGCCTTACTAGTATTAGCAAAGAAAGTCCACTTGTATAGCCTGTTTCATCAACTCTAAAGTACTTAGCTCAAAATCTCTCTTTATCTTTCTTCATAGTACGAAAACCATAGTCATTCAATACTGCATGTTGGTTCAACACCGATTTGCACTGATCAACATAAGGAAACATACAACCAACATCAACACATGGAGCATCAACATCATAAGAGAAAATAGGAACATCATCATTGTCATCATCAATAAGTATTTCATTACTAGGATCATACTCAGTGTCAGAGCCATCATAGTCAGAAAATGCATCTAATTCAGAGTCAGAAGATGCAGCCTTTTCAGAGTCATAACTGCTATCACTTAGTACACCATCTGAGACTTTACTGTCCATCTTCTTGTCTTATTTAGGAGGCTGAGTAGGCTGAGTGGGCGGTGTTGGCACTAGTAGAGATATGACCTACCATGATGAAACATTTTTGTCACGGTAGGTGCCAAAATCATCACTATTTCAGTTCCGTGCCGAATCTGTGACCAAAACACCACCGTCATAGAACTTGCGTCACTCTTATGTAGTTATGATGATCTTAAAGAAGAGTCACCGAAGATGCACCTTCGATGACCAAAACGTGGGTGTCATCGAGGTTTTTCCATACGTTAGAAGACGGCACAAGATGGCCATTATGTTGGTATGGACACCGTCAGCTGACATGGCTATAGATAGCTGACCTGGCTAAGGTCAGGCGACATTGGTAGAACGACGTGGCACCCTCAGGTTTGTCCACATGTCTGCCTCCTATTAAACCATGTGTCATGTTTTAACTGGATCATGTGTCTCATTTTGACAGGACTACGTGTCACGTTTTTATAGGAGCATGTGTCAGTTTATTCATTGGGCACGTGTCAAATTACTATTGGACAATGCGTTGGTTTGTTATTGCAAGATGTGTCACGTTCCTAATAGACCACATTTGGCGTTCTTACCGGATCACGTGTCACGCTGATGTTGTGCCACTTTTTAAAGCTTTATTGGCACATGCGTCAGACGTTCATTGAACCTTGTAGCACTTTTTATCCACGTGTTCGTTTCTTATTAAATGACGCGTCACGATGGTAGTCGTCCAAGTTTTGAATGCTGGTTTGTCAAGGTGTCGCAAGCATGTTTTCCCATGTTACCTGTCAGGTTTCGTCCACGCGCTCAATACCATTTTGTCACAAAAGTAATTCAACACAATGGCATATTCACCACAGTTTTAAATGACGCGTGCAAAGAAATCATTACATCACAACACTACTGCACAATATACTAAATACATGCATAATAATGTTGGATCTAAATCAGGTTACAGCAGTTCTGGTTAGCAGCAAGCCACTGATAGAGTTCACATATGAAGCAGCCATGAATTCACAACAAAATAGCAAACAAACTAGACATGTTCACTGCTCGTCATCATTGAGTTAGAAGCATAGATGTGAACGAGCCCCCTTGTCACATTGCAGTCCTTGTCGTGCAGCCTCCTGAACTCCTCTAACTCCATAATATCCTGTTCAGTCGACCTCCTGACTTCAACCAACTCTTTAGCAAGGGCAGCTGAAAATTGCTTTTGAACTGCAAGTTATTCCTTGAGCAGCATCATTACGGATCTCCGTGCTCTTTGTGTTCTAGAGGTGCTTGCCCTGGAGGAGATGTCAGAAACAACTACACTATGCATTGGATCCTGCAAAAACCAAGGAGTAAACATTAGGTTACAGATTGTGCAAGGCTTTAAAATCGTAGAACCTAGAGACAGTATCATAACGACTGCATAGGTCTTCCCTCAGCCTACTAAGAACAGAGATTGCTCATGTTCTCCTACAAGTATGTCATGATGGCAATGACTTCTTGGTGCTTTGACCTCCTGGTGCTTTTCCTTCTTTATGGGCTTATGGCAATGACTTTAGCAGATTTCGAGGAAAGCAAGTGAAGGTACTTACAGCTAATTCTCTTACTGCATCAACATCTTCATGAGGTTGCTCATGTTCTCCTACGAGTACGTCATGATCGTGTTCTGCTTGGTCCTTTTTTTCTTGTCTATCTGTTAAAATTGCAGATGTCTTTTGGTTAATACTAAGGCATTGCATATCTAAATTAAAACAGAGTATCATAGCCATCACTTACATATGCCTTGTTGCAGGCAACATGAGAGCGAGATCTTGTTTGATGGTGCCCCTTGGCTTTTGGACGGTTTCACTTGTTCTGCTCTGAGACAACCTATAACCTCAATTGTGATTAGACTACAGCCCAAGTAGAGCATAGAAATAGTAGAAAATGCATCAATGACTTCTCGCACACACTTCACACATAGAGAATCACACGCGCGTGCGCAGACACACGTGCGCACACACACCCCTTGTTCTTTGACCACATTTTGATGAGCACCAACCACTGTGCATCACTCATGCAAGGGACAAGAGATGTCTTTCTCATCTGATCACAAAGAACGCTGTTGAAGTAGTTTCACTTCAACTGGTGTCATGCCTGTCGTATACAAGACTGGTATACACTCACGCAAGCGTCTATTGTTGCCTCATCATTGAGGTCAATAGCTAGCCTCAACTACAGGTGTGGGAATGCAAAATGAATCCATTACTTAGTTTCACGTTGCAGACTTGAATGTCACAGATGATATATAGACTTACAGATAGCTTGGCCACAAAGTGACTAAAGTGTACTAGGCCCAGACATTGTTGGTAATATTTCTAGTGTGGAAAAATTGGTACTCCAGATCTCACAGCAACTGCTGCGTCTAAAGCAAACTTGGCAGCTTGAAATGGATCATGTGGCCCTTTGTTCCCCATTACAACTGAGATGGGCAACCTTGCACCCATTGCTCGGGTCATTTTCTGAAGCAGAAGCCCGCTAGTTGGTCATCTGGGCTTCCTCCCCTTCTCTGCAACAATGATACTACCAGTATTTATACATTCAGATTGAAAGAAAAAAGTATCATGGATATCAAATAGTGCGAATTGATTGATAGACATGGCTAAGTTAAAACCAACCTTTGCAAGTTGGGTCTTTCTGCTGGTGTGGAGGGGAAGCCTCCTCTTCGGCATGGCTAAGGTCACCCTGATGTGGCCAGTCCCTCACTGGGCGTTGTTCGCCTTGTGCGTGAGTACTTTTGCACAAAGCTACAACTCCAGGATTTACAACTCCAAGATGCTGCTGCAACTCTGATGGGCTAGCTGAATTAACTCGCTTGGAGAGGAGTGCAGCGGGACCCATATTGGTGCCGCCTTTTGCCCCGTTGGCAGGGTCTGCTTGGGGCTCTTGCTCACCTAGTGGCTAAAACTGGAGAAATAAACTTAAGCAGCACAAATGTACAATTTGCATTGGTATGAAGACAACAAAGAAATGAATTGCACCGCTACCTACAGCAATCCCACTACACTCACAGCAGGATAAGATTGAACAAGCACCGTGATTGCAAGAGGTGCTGGATCATCCAGAACACGCTCCCCTGCTTGAGGGAGATATACCGAAGTTCAACATCTAGATTACAAAGGAATTTAAGGAGTTAACCTTTTACCAAATGTCAACAAAACAGAGCAGGAGGATGCAAATTAGGCGCCTATCTATAGCTTATACGGAAGCCATTACTTGAACTACATGCATGCGAGATACAATCAACTAAGGAACATAAAACCCCATCACCATCTACAGATCCAAGGTACAACCACTAGAATGTAGCACACATAATAATAAAAGGAATTTGGGTACTGTCGATGTTTTATCACCGATAGCCCACCACCGGGGTACCCGACAGGGTGTTTTATTCGGAGGAGCTTAGCGGACTGCGAAACTCGGTGGTTGTGGCAACAAACTAGATGAGATAGATGATTTTATACTGGTTCAGGCCCTTGACTTGCATCGAGTAAAAACCTTTACGTCCAGTCGGCGTGAGCCTGTTGTGTTGTATTGATGAGTATGAGGGATTGTGTAGTTCGCGTTGTTACAAGGGGTACCCGCAGCAGCCTTATATAGGGCGAGACTAGCTGTGGGTTCTTCGATTCCTGGTCAAATTCCAGGAACGAGCCCTAAAACTAGTTGTTTTGTACTCTTTCCTATTACAATCCTTCCAGGATATGGTAGTTTGCACGTCATGTTACTCCGTGTTCTTCTCGAATCCGGTGGTAGGTTCTTCGATCCTTCGTCCATATTCCGTCTTCTTGGGGAACCTCCGGCGCCCCCCATCGACAAGCCCCTGAGTATTCTAGGATTTAGAACTCGAAAGTGAGGTTCTTTTGAGGATAAATCTTGGGATGCTCTTTCTTCTGGTAGCTTCTTGTCTTGGTTCCTTGGCGAGTGCAATTTCGAAAATATTGCACTCACTGAGTGCAGCCCCCGAGCCTCTTAGGTTTTGAAAAGTGCCTTTGATGGAGGGTACTCCTGCAGCCCCTGAGCCTTTTTCGGGTTCTTTTTGTTTGTGGAAGAACACAAGAAAGGGTTCTGGAGTTCCTTGTTGATGTTGTTCTTTAGTGCTGTACCTTTGGTGGTTCAGTGCTTTTATTGCTTTTGTACATTCTCGAGATATATTGTTAAATATGCCTTCTCTGTCTTGTAGTGGCTTCTACTGTTGATCCGTGAGCCTGGCAGGCGCTCTTGATGGCTTTGCTCTGCATGCCTGCTTTTCTTGTCAGCTGTGGGGTGTCCGCACGTGCTTGTTTGGTCATTTCAATTCACATGACTATCCTTGCTCTGGTTCGTCTCTCTGTTTCCCTTGCGCCTTCCTTCATCGCATCATACGAGGATGACGAGTTTGATGACCTGAAGGATGAACTTTCTGCCTGTGCTGATTCCATTGCTTCGGCTACCCCTACTTCGCCTATCATCAATAATGTCTTCTTAGAGTAGATTATAATAATCATGAATTTATCTGTAAACTTGCCATGAACCTCTCGCAGGCAGTGTATTGTAACGAGAACTATAGGCTTAGCATGAAATTGAATTTGTGCAATTGGAAATTGTAATTAGACATTGACTAGGAGGTCCGGCGCTCTTTTCTGAAAGCGTACGCCAGGAGGTCCGGCGCTCCGTTATTGTAACTTGATGGATAAGGTGTAATGCTACGGTACACAAACAAAACAATCTGAGCCATTGATTTATTAAATTTTATGAACTAATTAAATAAACAAACACCAAATGAAAATGAAGACATATCTGAGAACTCTAAATGGTCTGATCTTGAAAAGTCATAAATACCAAGTTTGTTGAGCTCTTCAAGATCTACATTTGTTGTTTGATCAACCATTCATTTGACAAAGTTTGAACCATTCAAATTACCTATACAACATATGTAGATCATTATGAGATTAACAATGTTGGTTTTCAAAAGTTTTTCATCTGACGTAATTTAGTGTCTTATTTGACCAAGTTTGACCCAGTCAAATTTTGAATTTAAAAAAATATCCAAAAGAAAACTAAATTTTAAACAGTTTGGAAGTATAAAAAATAAAAAACTAAAGTGAAAAAAATCTGTATTTGACTTTTAAATAAAATATTTGAAAAAGAAAATAAAATTTAAATAGTTTAGAAATAAAACTAAAATGAAAAATTTTGTCAAGAACATCACTGCCGGTTGGTACTAAGCGCCGGCAGTGATAGCCTAGCTATTTCGGCTCCCGGGCCGGCGTGGGATATCGATGAGACCATGAGGAAGCGGCAGTTGCATTGGTTCCCCTGGGCGGCACGCCTCAATGAACGTTCTTCCTCCTTTGTTAACACCTCTTCTTCGACCCTTCTCTTCTTCCACATTTCTTCGCGCATGGAGTCCGGTGGCCGCGGCGGCGATGATGGAGCGGGCCATTGGGGCTGGCGGATGATCAACCCGAACTTCGCGTCCTCCAGTGGACGCCATCTGCGCACACCGGAGAATTAGGTTCTCGGGTTGCGCGCCCGGCTTGACGACGAGCGGCGCAGGTGCAGGGTGGCCGAGGTAGAGGCCGCCAACCTGTGCGAGATGCTGCAGGTCGAGCGAACAGCCCATACGGCTGCTAAGGAGGAGGCCACCGTTCTGCACGAGGCGCTACAAGCCGAGCAGACGGCCCACGCGGCTGTTGAGGCGGAGGAGGCGGCTGTTTGCAACCAACTCACGGCAGTGGGCTCCCGTTAGGACGTGGTGAGCACGATGTGGTGGAGCGCGGCACCAAATTCACCTGCTGCAGGCATTGTAAATGTTATTCAACGGCACATTTTCTATTATTCTTTACAGAATGCACACAAGATCCGGTTGTGTTTTGTTGTAACGTGCCAGACAATTCCTATTACTCTTTTGTGAAGTCACCAAAATGTGTGCACAAATGGGTGATGCCTAGACAAATTTCTTCAGCATAGTTTTTTGACCGAACCATTGGGTGATACCCTCCCACTGGCTTACCATGAAATTATTTTTTAATTGGAAATTGTAATAAGACATTGTGTATATATACATTGTGACACGACAGACATGAGTAATGGTACGATACACAAATTACCTACTAGAAGGTAGTTAAAAACAATCTAAGCCATTGATTTATTTAGTTTTACAAATTACCAAATGGATATGAAGATAAATCTGAGAAAATCCCATAAACAATGGGAAGGGGACCATTGCAACCGTGATTTTACTTAGGAGCAGATCATAGTGAATGCCTTTCCTTTTTTTGATTGTGTGTGTTGTTCCACCGTATTGATGGAATGTAAAGCACCCCAATCTTGAAAACAAGCACCTCGTAAAATTGAAGAGCACCAAATCGAGTATGAAGCCCTTGAACATAAGAGAACCAGATGATTGCAGATCTTCTATTAACACAAGATCTATAAGAAGATATGCAATCATCTAGGTCAAGCTCCTGTTCCTCGGCAGCACCTCACAATGGATGGAGGGAGGAGGAGCACATTGCACGACTATGGATTGAAGCCAACATGTGCATAATAAATAGGCCAACCTTTGAAGATGGGAGAAAGGGAGAAGAGGAGTTGTGTAGGTAGTTGGGAGTAAAGTAGCCAGGACATTAATACTGACCTCTTCTATTTACGGAGTAGTACAATGGCGACTACACACCTCATAGTCCGACTAGGGTAAATTTGACCGTCACCGGACTTACGGAGCCCTGAGTACGAGTAGTCACCTTGAGCTAGATGAGTCACCCGCTGACTATTGTGATTGCTCGGATTGTAGTGAAAAGACTTGTCACAACTATGTCATGACCGGTCAAATGCTTCATCACTTCCAGAGTCCAGCTCATCTTGCATTTCAATTCTGACCGGTCGATTCAATAGTGTTGTCACGAGTAGTAGTCACGAGATCCTTTAAACACAACAGAAAGTCTGCTGGCCGCACATCTGACCCCATCGGACGCTCATGCCATCACATCGGTGTGGCTCTATTTTTGCAGAGTCAGCGTGGCTCTGTTTTTGCAGAGGGCGCCTCTGAGCGCCATTGATGCCTTCTCTGAGAAATACGGTTGTGGCTCCCGAGGGATCGTGATGGCACCCGAGGGAGAACGGCGGTTGGGGAAAAATACTACTACATCGGCTTGGCGTAGTATTTTGGAAGCCAACCAACCAGGCCGATAAAGCCTGCTCTTGCTCCCATTGTTTCACTCCACCTTGCATTGAGCTCAAGCCCTCTTGCCTCGCCGCACTCCCATTGTTTCATTCCTTGCATTGTGCAGAAGGCCTCTCTCCTCTTAAAGTTCCGCCTCCTTATCGCAGTCGGTTGCCATGAAAGCCACCCCTGGGTTGAGGTACAGGTCCTCCTCAGATAAGGGCGGGCTGGCCTCGATCCCCGCTTCCTCCACTGGGCCAGCGCAACCCCCCGTGTCTGAGACGGGGCCACTGGCACAGGCTGGCTCGATGTCGGCGCCGCTAGTGTAAGTGTCCATTCACGGGACATCGGCTTTCGCATCGCACCCACGATCGCCACCAATTAGGGTGGTCTCCCCGTGGCTGTCGATGATGGCATGGGCACAACCGGCATGTGTGTTGCCCATGTCACCACCGGCCCCGATGCAGCCCACCTCGCCGTCTTCGGATTCGCTCGCCGTCGCGGGATATGCTCCTAGAGGGAGGGGGTCTCCCTGACCGCCTCGGCCTAGCTCGCCGTTCACCGAATTGGAGGCGGGGTCCGAGAGCAACGATGACGGCTATCCGGATCTCAAAGAGACAGACTCGGAAGACGATTGCCTCCATAGGTACGCGATTCCTGTGCCCAAAGGCCCATATCTGTTTATCCGGCGCTCCTGGTGGGACGGCTGGTGTGCCCCGTGTGCCCCAACCGTAAGCCCTGTGGTTGGGACCGGGCCATGGCCGAGCAGCATGTCTTGGCTATGGCCGCCAAATCGAGACACGGTGTCTCATACACTGTCAAGAAGAACATTGAACGTCTTCACTTCCTTGCGATGAATGAGGGTTGGATGTCGCGCCCAATTGGCTATGGCAAAGAGGTGGTTTCTGCAAGTTGTAGGCTTAAGATTTTGTGCCTGCCTAGTTGTTGCATGACTTGCTCAGAGCCGTGGGATGACACTGCTCATTGGTAGTGTCAAGTCATGTTAACATAAGGAGTTACGACTAGTGTGCTGCTGTTTGCATGACTCGCATTGATCAGTGGGATGGCGCTGCTCACTACTACTATGAAGTCATATGTTACCTAATGATCTGTGGTTAAGAACTAGTAAGTCTAGGTAGTTGTTGGATGATTTCGAGCAGTAGGATGGCACTGCTCTCCTCACATCTTATTATGGTAGATGAATGTGTGATTATGTAAGTTTGATCTAGAGTCGTTGCTGAATTATATGAAATGCGATTTGTTGTAATGTTATCTTTGTGTCTAGTACCACTGCTCTCCTGTTTTTACCAGTGTATTTGAAGTCATGCATTGTGGGCATTTGTGCAGACTTTTTGTTTCACAACGTAACGTTTATCTTGATGCAAATGTAACGGTCCAACTCTTGTCAGTTTGACCGAGCCAGACACCTCTGATGTTAAGGTCTTAACTAGCTGATTGTCCTTGTTAAGGCTGAAGCCGTGCTCCCTGTTCCTCTTCACCTGATCCTTTCTTCCCTTCATTATGTCGATGCACACGAGATAGTCCGAGCATGGTAATTATGACAACACCGGACAAATATACCTCTTGACAACCACGCATGGTTTCTTGGAGAGGTGCCAACGGGGTGATGAAGCGATGAGCAATGCGTCGATAATGTGTTTCGAATCAAATTGTGAGAACAATGTGAGAATGTGAAGTCTGACAAGAGTGAATAGTGTTAAACCACTTTTTTCATTGATCCTTTTCATGTACATACACAATGATAAATCTATGCCATGGAGTTTATGTAAGTCATAAAACCAGCCATAAGATGAAATTAACCCCTATTCAAATAGAGGTTGCAAGAAAAAATACAAAAGGATGAGATGAGTATGTCTTTGTAGCACCGACATCTAACACGTGTACCCAGGGACGAAGCCATATTGATTCTCCATGGAGGATGTTGTCAGACACATTCAAATGTTCAGCAGCCGGATTTTCTTATCTACAGAATAGCATTTCACCAACAACTTCTACTCGGTTCTGCTTTAGGATGCGGCTAAACTGGATCCTCACTGCCCGATAGGAAGCAGCAAGAATGCTATTGACGCAGTGCTATCGGAGTTGGAGATTGACGCAATGCTCTCAGTTTTCTAGCCGTTTAATTGGCACGTCATTAAAAACAGACACTCCTTCATGCTTTGTCCTACGAGATCAAATCGGTAGTGGTCAGACTTTCTTGCGAGCGTAGTAAAACTCAACAACTACGTCTCGCGGAGTAAGATTTCCCTTGATGCACATGGGATGGTCCAATTCTTGTATCTTTGACCAGGTCGGACACAACCCATATCATACAGGGAATTCATTCAGGCCATGGCTCCATAGGAAAGTCTGACACCTTGCTGGTTGAACTCACGAGAACGTCCAACGCCCTGCCTGTTGGACTAATGAGATCGTTCGGCCACACCAGTTCGGTAGGGCGGAGAGGATTGATTGTTTCAACCCAGCTAGGTTAACCTTGCAAATTTTGTTCATCACTATATTTACTCTTTTTGCAAAAACTTGCTGTCTTTGGGATGACACAATGAACTATTATCATGGCATGTATATATACACAATGCCACATCAATGTGATGGAGGTCATGTAAGCCATAGAACCAGCCATAAGAGGACATTAACCCCTATTGAAATAGAGGTTTCAAGAAGTAATACAAAAAGTATGAGATTAATATGTATCTTTAGCATGGACATCTAACACATGTACGGGTGAAGCCACGTTGGTTCTCCTTGGTGACATGTGCACCATGGCAAAACAAAAAGTTGCTGGTATCTACATCCAATTTTCCACGTATGTTTTCCATTTAAAATTGTATATGTTTCTTGATATTTGATAGAGACTGTAGCAGGGTTAGTTTTGAGTAGGCTTGGCCACTGCTTGTACCGAGCTTTGTTGACAACTTTGGCCTTATCAACTATGGAGTATGTTGTCAAACACGTTCAACTCATTGAACATGGTACATACAAGACAACATAATAAAGAGTAACAATAAGCATGTGAATGATACACAAATGAGAGCACAGTTTCTTGGAGTGGATCAATCCTGGAATAGTGCAGAACACATGTGCATAGGCGCTGAATTTGCTTCAGTGGACCGCATATTGAATGCAACTCGTCCAGTCCACCCCTCGACACATGCGAAGGCCTGTGACCTATCACAATGGTACCAGACTATCTTGATTGTTTATCGTAGACCTATCCCTCTGTTCAAATTTTAGTTGTCACATAAGAAAGTCCGATGCCTTGCTGGTTGAACGCAAGAGAATGTTCGATGCCTTGCCTGATGGACTAATGAGATCATCTGGGGCAGAGAGGTTTGCCAGTTTCAACCTAGCTAGGTTAACGATTCAGATTTTGTTCATCCCTACTTGTACTCTTTCTGCATGAACTTGCTATCTGTGGGATGATGTTGGTATTTCTTAAGGTATGCAGAGAATCCGCAAGTGTATGGAAGTACCATTGTAGCCTTCACCCGAAAGTATTCAGGGTATCATATTTTCCATAGGGAACGGAGGTATTTCTCCTAGCTAGTTCGTCCAAGGAACAACACAAGGGTAGAGATAGAAAGGGGGTAGAGATAGATTCCCATTGCTTTCGGATCCCAAGGATAGCGTTGCAAGAGTGTCTTCCTGCTTACTTCGGGCACCCGGGCGCACCTGGTCTACCAGGCGATGCCGTCTTGTTGCTCTACGCCGCACCCGGACATGGGGGATTACGAAGGATGGACGAGGCTGTCACCACCCGTCACCTACCCCTCAACCATGGGATGCGAGGCAAACGAAGGTAGCCTCTAACTTAGACACCACATCTACGTTAGCGACTACTACTCTAGCGTTGTGCAGGGTTATCTATCTTCATCAGGGCCCTCTACTACAGCATCCTTGTGGACATTCGAACCCGTAAGCAGGAGAAGATCAAGCTAAGCTAAACAAAATACCTTTATGAGCATATAGGAAACACGAATACTTACTTAGCCAAGATCCCATGAAGGAGCCAAATAGAGTACTCGCAGTGGTACAAGGGAGGCATCGACAAGCCCGGCCACTCCCCGCTCACCCTCACATCTTGCTCTCTACTCTAGATAGCTACTAGGGCATATGGAGTGGTGGATCTAGCTCTAAACTTGTGGTGGCTCTTCTCCCTTGAGTGTTGATGAAATGAGAGGGGGAATGGCCCTCATTTTATAGGTAGAGAGGAGGGGGGGTCCTTGGAAATGTGCCACCCCCACATGGAAAGGAGCAAACTAACCTCCATAGGATGGTTTCACACCTTCCATGTGGAGTGCACACCAGAACCGACCTCCCCACGTCGGTTTGGACCTCGAGGCCGAAGATGGGCCTGTTTGGCCTTAGAAGTCGGGCACGCGCCCTGGCGTGCGACCCTGGTCCGGAATCAAATTGGCCCAAATTTGGTCAATGTGCTTGTCTTGGCTTCCTGAGTTGGCCCATGTGGTGCACTCGCTGAGTTGGGCTGATTTGACGTGGGTTCTAGTTCAACCTCCTCTCTTCTGGGCTCTAGCATTTGGGCCTTCTGGGTCTGGGCCTTGGTTGCATGGTAGACCAGCCCTGGTTTGGCCCTTGGCCTAAATATGGTGAATGTTTGGGCCTGCTTTATCTTATTTTGATATGGACCAAAATAGGATAAGTTATTTCTTTTATATTTGTTTACTTTCGGCCCACTTTAGGAGTATGTCAGTGCAAGTCCTGCAAAACAAGGGAAACACCAAAACTTGTGGAAATCATTAGTATAAAGCCCTATTCACTAAGTTCGGTGTTCTTTTTATATTCTTATTGGCGGTATAAAATGTGAGTTAAGGACCGCCAACAAATCCCCCACATTTAGCCCTTTGCTCGTCCTCGAGTAAAGTTTTAGGACTAAGATGGGTCATCTCCTTGATATATAATCTGCATACAATATATTCCAAGCTTCACCTGCACTTGTGAACTTCAAATTGTCTACCACATTGTCTTGGGTAATTGAATAATGGAACAACATGGATTCAAATCCCCTTGCATCAGTCAGCTCAGAAACTTGGGTTTTTATAAGATTTTTGAAAAAGAAAAAGATAGCCTTGCTCCTCAAATGATACTCTCAAATCACTCATATATATCTATTTGGTTCCTCACCAAGGCAATTGGAAGGTGCCTTCTTTTCATAACCTATCTCTTTTGGGTAGGTATGAAAGTGGACATACTTGCATCACATATATTGTTCAAGTCAAAAACCAAACCAAATGGAGATACAAGTCATACACTAGATTGAGATGTGCAAGTGTGTGGAATGGAAGATGATTCCTAATTCTAAATATTTTTGGTACTCTAAGCATCATGACACTCTTTATTGGTAGATGGATGAATCTTTGAAGAGTATGGGCTAAAAAATAAAAATTCATTTTTTTTTGAACGGGCCTTTGGATTTTCCCGTTGTTTATTGCTTGGATTCTATCATGCCCCTTGGCATGTATATATATTTTTTTCTCTTTTTTTCTTTTTTCTTTTTTCTTTTCATGCCCCTTGGCATATATATATATATTTATAGCCCATATCTCTTCTTATGGCAATGAAAACTTTGAATGGAGAGATGTCATGATGGAATGCGAGGAGTAATTATATGGTGGATAGCGAATGCACGGCTCTCAGGGTAAGAGTCGGTATTTTTATTTGGCAGATGACAAATGCATGGCTCTTAGGGTAAGAGTCGACATTTTTATTTGGTGAAAGAATGCGCAACTCTCAGGGTGAGAGTTGGTATTTTTTTGTGGACGAAGGGGTGCAAGTTGTGCGCAACTCTTAGTGTAAGTATTGGCATCTTATTGGTGGGTGCGTGTGAATCTCAATCATGGGTGCATGACCATAATCTCACATAGGTCACAACAGTTTGACTCAACTCAATAATCCGACAAGTAGCATATGACTAAAGGTTTGCATAAATGAATCATGTCATATGGCCTTGGTTGGAAATTCATTATCATTGAGGAGCATGCTATTGCATTTTAATTTTGTAAAATAAATCCCAAGTCCATCATAGAATGAGCAAGGTTCAAATCATCCAGCTATATCACATACTCCAATTACTTAGATAACATGGGGTCACTATGATAGTTGTTCACAAGTTATAGGAATATTGGCGAGGAATAAGGAGTATGCAAATTTTATCAAGGATAGCATGGAGATGTTGAGCCAAAAAGTTTTGCCTTTTTAATTTAATAACTTTTAAACCTTAAAACTTTGAGAGATGTGAGGGTAGAGTTGCACAAACCATCGTTGAAGATGAAGGAGCTATGTGAAAAGATCGGGTTGGTTGCACCAAACGTTGAACCGATCCTATCTTCAACCTGTTTGTTTGGTCCTTCTATATGATGATGTTGTGCATTGTGTTGGGGAGATCTCGAGTGTGTGTATTAGTTCTGCTTGTGAGGTCTCCCCCACACTTATTCTTGTACCTGCTTTATTTTTATAAAAAGAAAAACAAAACAAAACAAGAGAAACAAAAATAAACAAGGGCTCTACTGGTTATAAAAATAGGAAGCAAGAAATTTATTGTGATAACATTTATTCTTTATAGATAAAAAATATAATAATTTTTTTACCATGGTTAATTTATTTTATTATTATGATGAAGAACTTGTTCACCAACTTTTTATTAAAACTCAAGCAAGGCCAAGATGAAGCTGGAATGTAAAACATGCCTTGATTTATCTCCATCATAAATTACTTCTTTTGTTTATGGAAGCATAACTCCAGGTTCATTAATCAAAGTTAAACACCATGTCAAAAATTGATTAAAGAAGGTTATTTTAACCTAAGCACCACACTTAATTTAAAAGACCTATGGATGCACCACATTGGCACCAATGCGAATGCACCCAAACCCAGAACAAGAGCCACAAACAGAATGAAGCATGCAGAGACAGGATATGGAGACAAAGATGAGGAAGTGAATCGGTGAACATTACCTTTGCATACCTAAGTATATCTACCAACAACATATATGTATGAGTTGCTGATGAAATTGTTGTTGCCGCTAGCATGATGGCTTTGCTCAGGCGGACGACAAGGCCATGCTACCCGCATAGTTTAGTGTGCATGGGCCGTAGGCCTTGATGTTCCTTGCAAAGGTATGGAGGCGAGCCCCTCTTGCTTGTCGAAGAAATGGTGGGTGGAGCTAGTTAGCCCATAAGCATTTTTTTGTTTTCTTTTCTTTTCTCTTTTTTTTTAGATATGCGGGCCAACCTGCTCCTCCTCTCTCCTCCATTTTTTTGTATATATATCTCTCTTTTTTCTCTATTTTTTTCTTTTCTTGGCAAGGCCACTGACATCAACTTTCATCTCTCCTTTTTTTTTGGAACAACCACTTGGGTGTGTGGAACTTGGGCTTCTCGCCATTCTCCCCCACACTTGGACTTTTATGTAAAAGTCAAGTGTAGAGTCAGGGTCTCCTTTGTTTTTGAGTTTGTTCCAGCACCCAAGAGTAGCAAGGTTGATGTTGTTTCAAGTATCGTATGACCCATGCTCTTCTTTACCTGAAATGGTTAGCAGCAGGAATACCCGAGGGTGCATACTAATCCTAGAACATGTCCTTGCTTTCATTTAGAAGCAGAGATATATATATATTTTCAATATAATCCGGGGTATCTCCCGACAGTGCTTAAGTTATGGTCCTAAGCTTGACCGTGGGAACTTTTCCTTGCATCTATTAATGGTGGTATAGTTCCCAACTTCACCACCCAACAAGGGCGTGATTGCTCAAGCTGCAAGGTTGTCACCATCGTACTTCTATGGGAATTGCAATGTTTATGACAAACATAAGCCTTCACAACCATTCTCTCAAAAAAGTTTTGACAACTAGAATTTAGAGATGATTGCGATCCTCGTAGAAGTACATGGTCCAAAGCGAAACAAACTCAGGAGACCCAAAGTGAGCATGAAACATGAGGGACCTCAAAAGAGAGGTTAGTCTGCTTGTTAGCGGGCTCCTGCTTGTCTCTAGAGTTGTTGCTTCGGGCATGTCCATGGCATGGAAGTTTTCATCCTCAAAATATAAATCATGGAGGATGAACATTGAATCTCGTCCGTTATTGAGAACAATGTTTTGATGGCCAGAGGGACATGCATCTTGTTCGAGCAAGGGCGAAGGTGGACATTCCATTTCAGAAGGCTAAAAACAAAGCTCTCGTGAAATGAACGGGGATAAAAGCTTCGTCTTGCTCGAACAAGTAGCTTTGCTTTGCCTTTGGATTTTAGAGCAAGTGCTATTCAAACTTGTCATTAGGGCTCCCTTACTCTCTTTTTTTTTAATGAGGTTTTCAAGAGGGTTCCCTAAGAGAAGATCAAGATCAAGGATGGCATAGGTAAGGAAGTATAAGATACTTCGGTTTCGTTAATTTCTAATGGCACAACCCCAACAATCCCACAATACTCCAAGATGAGTCCGGATGGACCTCTGAAGGGTTTGATGGTTGGGACTAGCGGCACATCGCCCCAAAAGGGTTTTCACAGGAATTTATGATAGTAGTCCCGACTGTGAGGTTGTGTAGGGCTTTCATGGAAGTCCCCCTTAATGAACAAGGCATGGTTGTGGAAGGTGAAAGAATCTGAATTGCTTCAGAAGAATGTTTCACTTCTTCCAACAACCATTCTTTTGATGACTCCGCATTAGGGGACACTTCCTTAGAAAGAAACATTGTGCCAAGAAATGTTTGAAGTTTAGCCAAAATCCTCAAATTTTGATAGCGAACTCTGAAGGATAAAACACTCCTTCCTTCGGTGTCCGTGGTTCGGGTCAGGTCTCATGAGTCAAATTTAAGGAGAGCAAGGGCAAGGATTCGGCTGATGAGGGCTCCTCAAAACTTGATATGCCTGTTATGGAGGTTATGGGTACTATGACGGGAGAAGCGTGCTTCTCTAGGATGTAAACAAGAATGTTCCTCTATTCCATCATGGTATTATGTGAGAATGACCCTCCAAAGGTTATGTCAAAGCATAGGGCAGCATCTATGTCTAGACTCGAACAAAAGATATGCAAAAGCACATTATCGGGTAAAGATAAGTCTAGGCCAGCATGTATTAGCATTGTAAACCTGGACTAGGCTGCACCTATGGACTCCTTCTTGTTCTGCTTAAAATCGAGGGTTGCCCTTGGTAGAGTGGCGATACGAGACATGGGGAAGAACACAAGATAAAACTTGTTTTTAAATTCTCCCCATTCTCCATTCACACTTTCTACAACATTAGTGTATAATTGCTTCGCCTCCCCCTTGAGAGGGAATGAAAACAATTTCCACATAAAAACTTCTTGTGTCATGCTAGGAATGTTTAAGCACGAACACATTTCCTCGAAGTCTTACAGATGGTCTAAAAAGGATTTTCATAAAAGAAACCTAAGAAGGGTTATGCCCGAACCATGGCTTTCAAACTAGGGTGGAGTTCATAGCCAGATCAAAATTTTGGTTTTAAAAAAGATTTTGGCTCAAAAGAACTCTCCATCTGAAGCAGAAAGATTTTGAAATGAGATTGGCTACATGATGATAAAACAAAAGGAATATTTTGTTTTATAAAAAATACGAGGACGAACAAGGGTCGGAGAAAATAGCAACCGTTCCCCGGCAATGGCACCATGCAGAGAATCCGCAAGCGTATGGAAGTACCATTGTAGCCTTCACCCGGAAGTATTCAAGGTATCATATTTTCCACAGGGAATGGAGTAATTTCTCCTAGCTAGTTCGTCCAAGGAATGATACATGGGTAGAGATAGAAAGGGGGTAGAGATGGATTCTCATTGCTTTAGGGTCCCAAGGATAGTGTTGCAAGAGCATCTTCCTGCTTACTTCAGGCACCGGCGCGCCTGGTCTACCAGGCGATGCGGGCTTGTTGCTCTATGCCGCACGGGGATGTGGGGGATTACGAAGGACGGATGGGGCTGTCACCACCCACCACCTACCCCTAAAAGGTGGGATGCGAGGCAAACGAAGGTAGCCTCTAACTTAGACACCATGTCTACATTAGCGACTACTACTCTAGCATTGCGCAGGGTTATCCATCTTCATCAGGGCCCTCTACTAGAGCATCCTTGTGGACATTCGAACCCGCAAGCGGAGAAGATTAAGCTAAGCTAAACAAAAGACCTTTATGAGCATGTAGGAAACACGAATACTTACTTAGCCAAGATCTTGTGAAGGAGCCAAATAGAGTACTCGCAGAGGTACAAGAGAGGCGCCGACATGCCCGGCGACTCCCCGCTCACCCTCACATCTTGCTCTCTACTCTAGATAGCTACTAGGGTATAGCCCTATGGAGTGGTGGCTCTAGCTCTAAACTTGTGGTGGCTCTTCTCCCTTGAGTGTTGATGAAATGAGAGGGGGAATGGCCCTCCTTTTATAGGTAGAGAGGGGGAACTACTACTCAATTCTGCTTTAGGATGCGGCTAAACTGGATCCTTGCTACCCGATAGGAAGCAACAAGAATGCTATTGACACAGTGCTATCGGAGTAGGCGATTGACGCAATGCTCTCAGTTTGCCAGCTATTGATTGGCGCGTCATTAAAAACAGACACTCCTTCACGCTTCATCCTATGAGATCAAATCGGTAGTGGTCGGACTTTCTTGCGGGCGTAGTAAAACTCAACAGCTACGTCTCATAGAGTAAGATTTCCCTTGATGCACATGGGATGGTCCAACTCTTGTATCTTTGACCAGGCCGGACACAACCCATATCATACAGGGAATTTTGTTCAGGCCACGGCTCCATAGGAAAGTCCGACACCTTGCTGGTTGAACTCACGAGAATGTCCAACGCCCTGCCTGTTGGACTAATGAGATCGTTTGGCCGCACCAGTTCGGTGCGGCGGAGAGGTTTGATTGTTTCAACCTAGCTGGATTAACCTTGCAAATTTTGTTCATCACTATATTTACTCTTTTCGCACAAACTTGTTGTCTTTGGGATGACACAACGAATTATTATCAAGACATGTATATATACACAATACCACATCAATGTGATGGAGGTCATGTAAGCCATAAAACCAGCCATAAGAGGACATTAACCCCTATTGAAATAGAGGTTTCAAGAAGTAATACAAAAAGTATGAGATTAATATGTATCTTTAGCATGGACGTCTAACACATGTACGGGCAAAGCCATGTTGGTTCACCCTAGTGACATGCGCACCACGGCAAAACAAAAAGTTGCTGGTATCTACATCCAATTTTCCACGTATTTTTTCCATTTAAAATTGTATATGTTCCTTGATATTTGATAGAGACTGCAGCAGGGTTAGTTTTGAGTAGGCTTGGCCACTGCTTGTACCGAGCTTTGTGGACAACTTTGGCCTTATCAACTATGGAGGATGCTGTCAACCACGTTCAACCAGTTGGACATGGTACATACAAGACGACATAATAAAGAGTAACAATAAGGATGTGAATGATACACAAATGAGAGCATAGTTTCTTGGAGTGGAGCAAGCTTGGCATAGTGCAGAACACATGTGCATAGGCGCTGAATTTGCTTCAGTGGACCGCACATTGAATGCAACTCGTCTAGTCCGCCCCTCGACACATGCGAAGGCATGTGACCTATCACAATGGTATTAGACTATCCTGACTGTTTGTCGTAGACCTATCCCTCTGTTCAAATTTTAGTTGTCACATAAGAAAGTCCGACGCCTTGCTGGTTGAGAATGTCCGATGCCTTGCCTGATGGACTAATGAGATCGTCTAGCCGCGCCAGTTCAGTGGGGCGGAGAGGTTTGCCAGTTTCAACCCAGCTAGGTTAATAATTTAGATTTTGTTCGTCCCTATTTTTACTCTTTCCGCATGAACTTGCTATCTATGGGATGATGTTGGTATTTCTTAACGTATGCAGAGAACCCGCAAGCGTATGGAAGTACTGTTGTAGCCTTCACCCTTAAGTATTTAGGGTATCGTATTTTCCACAGAGAACGGAGGTATTTCTCCTAGCTAGTTCGTCCAAGGAACAACACAAGGGTAGAGATAGAAAGGGGGTAGAGATAGATTCTCATTGCTTCAGGGTCCCAAGGATAGTGTTGCAAGAGCATCTTCCTGCTTACTTCGGGCACCAGGGTGCACCTGGTCTGCCAGGCGATGCTGGCTTGTTGCTCTACGCCGCACCCAGACATGGGGGATTATGAAGGACGGACGGGGCTGTCACCACCCGCCACCTACCCCTCAACTGTAGGATGCGAGGCAAACAAAGGTAGCCTCTAACTTAGACACCACATCTACGTTAGCGACTACTACTCTAGTGTTGCGCAGGGTTATCCATCTTCATCAGGGCCCTCTACTAGAGCATCCTTGCGAACATTCAAACTCGTAAGCAGGAGAAGATCAAGCTAAGCTAAACAAAAGACCTTTATGAGCATGTAGGAAACATGAATACTTAGCCAAGATCCCATGAAGGAGCCAAATAGAGTACTCACAGAGGTACAAGGAAGGCGTCGACAAGCCCGACAACTCCCCGCTCACCCTTACATCTCGCTCTCTACTCTAGATAGCTACTAGGGCATAGCCCTATGGAGTGGTGGCTCTAGCTCTAAACTTGTGGTGGCTCTTCTCCCTTGAGTTTTGATGAAATGAGAGGGGGAATGGCCCTCATTTTATAGGTAGAGAGGAGGGGGGTCCTTGGAAATTTGTCATCCCCACATGGAAAGGAGCAAACCAACCTCCATAGGGTGGTTTCGCACCTTCCATGTGGAGTGCACAGCAGAACTGACCTCCCCACGTCGGTTTTGACCTCGAGGCTGAAGATGGGCTTGTTTGGCCTCAGAAGTCGGGCACGCGCCCCTCCCCTTGCGTGCGACCCTGGTCCAGAACGGAATCGGCCCAAATTTGGTCAATGTGCTTGTCTTGTCCTCCTGAGTTGGCCCATGTGGTGCACTTGCTGAGTTGGGCTGATTTGACATGGGTTCTAGTTCAACCTCCTCTCTTCTGGGCTCTGGCAACTGGGTCTTCTGGGTCTGGGCCTTGGTTGCATGGTGGACCAGCCCTAGTTTGGCCCTTGGCCCAAATATGGTGAATGTTTGGGCCTTCTTTATCTTGTTTTGATATGGGCCAAAATAGGATAAGTTATTTCTTTTATATTTCTCTACTTTCGGCCCACTTTAGGTGTATGTCGGTGCAAGTCCTGCAAAACAAGGGAAACACCAAAACTCATGGAAATCATTAGTATAAAGCCCTATTCACTAAGTTCGGTGTTCTTTTTATATTCTTATTGGCGGTATAAAATGTGAGTTAAGGACCGCCAACAGATGACACAGCGAACTATTATCAAGACATGTTAACATGTGTAGTTAGGATTAGTTTGATCCTAATGTTATTGTTGCATTGCTTTGAGCAGTTACTTGCCTTTTAGTTGGTTTTTTTTTGTAAACTTTTTTTTGTTCTCGAAATGGCTCAAAACTTTGTTTTTGAGTATCATTAGATTGGTGTACTCTTATCTGTAATAAGGAACAGCCATATGCATTGATCAATGCAGAAGCTGGGATATTAATATATTTCCCTTTCTAAAAAAATCATCTGCCGTTAGAACTAGTATGTCTTGGTAGTAGTTGGATCACATTGATTACTAGTAGCCTTGCCTTGTAGTGATTAACATGACTGGTGCATTGTAGTGATCGCCTTGTTCGCCTAAACTTTATGAGCCCGACTTATAAGCACTGTACAATGTTCTGAGTATTGAGTTCAAATTTTCCTGATCGTCACGCAAGAAGGCTATTGATGCAGTGCTATCGGAGTAGGCGATTGACGCAGTGCTCTCTATTTGCCAGCGAATTGATTAGTATGACATTCAAAATAGACAATCCTTCACGCTTTGTCCTCTGAGATTAAACTGGCAGCGGTCGGACTTTCTTGCGTTCATAGTAAAACTCAACAGCTATGTCTCTCAAAGTAATAATTCCCTTGATGCACATGGGATGGTTCGACTCTTGTATATTTGATCGGGCAGGACACATCCAATGTTGTACAGGGAATTCTCTTTAGTGCGCTGCACATGGTAGGCGAGCCATGACTCCATAGGAAAGTTTGATGCAACGCTGGTTGAATTAAATAGAACGTCCGACGCCCTGCCTGATGGATTCATGAGATCGTCCGGCTGCACCAGTTCGGTGGGTCAGAGAGGTTTGCTTGTTTCAACCCCGCGCATGTGATAGTCCGACCATGGTAATTATGACCAGGTCGGACACATCCCTTGTTGTGGATGGAGCTTGCTTTAGTGGGCAGTTTAATCTGTAGGAGATGGGTGACTGTTGTCACTAATTAATGTAAGCAGAAGTTATTAATGCATTTCTTTATGTTGAAGTATGTTGTCTATACATAATGCTTATGTCTATGGTCCGTGCAGTGTACAAACCTATAATAACAAATAGTTACAGTTGAACCAAATAGTCGTGTACATACTAGACAGTCCACATATTGCATTACTATCCTAGTGGATAAAGGAATATGTCCACTGAGGCACAAGTTTAAGACAACTCTGCACACCAAACAAGTTCAAAATACAAAGCCATAAATCAAAAGCCAAGTGCAGTTTACTAATACATGTTCTCCCATAGATTATACATTAATGCTCCTAATTTTCATAATTATCATCTTCAGACATGTCATCTACCTCATGGTCATTGTCGCCACTACTATACTGATCAGCAGTATTGTCATCCTCATAATCATCGTCGTTGGCTTCAAGCGTGTCATCTGCTTTCCTCTTACCTTTTAGAAGATCTTCTAAGTTGGCTACAATGTAAGTGACTTCTGCATCATGCCTAGGACTATGTATATCTCCATCACCCTCACCCTCACCCTCGAGCACTTGAAGTACCTCATTAAAACAATGATCATCTTGGAGCACCTGAGGCTCTATTTCATTCACATCATAAGAACCCCTTTGTTGGAATTTCTGCATGACCCGCCAGTTTTCGCCCAACCTGGTGTCCTCCAAATAAAAAATCTTATCTGCCTGTGTCAGCAGAATCAAAGGATCATCCTGGTACCAGAGTGATGAAATGTTGACGGCTTTCCAATATCCATCATCGTCAATGCCACTGAGCTTGTGCTTTGACTTGCCACGTAGATTGTACTAGTCGCAGCATAGAAGAACTACCGTCCTTTCTTTACCTGGGTACACCAAATTAATAACCTCTCTAAAAACACCATATATTTCATTGTTGTCATGAGTGTAGCGGTACATGACACCACTGTTCTGTGTCTGCAAGTGTTTCTCATAGTCAACAGTGCAGTACTTGATGCCATTGATACTGCAAGCTTGATATGTCTCGACTCGGTGAGTAGGGCCACTAGACATTGAGAACAAACCTTCATTGACCTTTGTGGGTTCATCGATATGCAGCTGCATGATCTGCACAAAAACATGAAACCACCGTCACCAATAACTTGTGATATAATTCTTTGAATGGCGGGCCTAACAGGAGTAAAATAAGCCAATTACGTACACGAGACTTGAACCATTGGGGAAATTGTTCTTGTAGCATCTTTTTAGCATTACATGCCCCTTCATCATGTAACTTTTGTCGATACTCTCTGTAAAACATATTCGCATTACTATGGGGAACATTTCATACGTAATATATGAATCTACAGATGAGCATATGAAAAACCATACTTACTCCACAAAGTCTTGAGCCTCTTCACAATTATTGAGCACATACCAAGCTAGCTTGTTCCACTCTGGGCCTATGCTTTCTTTTCTTGTACATCAGCCAAAGAACTTGACACCACGACTGAAAATATCGAGGTTACCATCTGATGGCCCATCATGTGACATAATGTCATTGTCATCCTGGTTATATCTGGTTTCATATCGTTGATGAACCTCTCCCAAATTGCCAAGGTCCCATTTTCTAAGTAAGCCTCCGCAATTGAGCCTTCAGGTTTCTTTATGTTCCTACAGAAATACTTCAATGTGCCCAATCGCCGTTCTATTGGGTACATCCATCTGTACTATACTGGGCCTCTAAGAAGTGCCTCTTGAGGTAGATGAACAGCCAAGTGCACCATTACATCAAAAAAGGCCAGTGGATAAATCTTCTCAAGCTTGCATAAGATGAGAACAATATCACTTTTCAGTTTTTCCACGACTTGTTTCTTCAAAGTTTTGCTGCACAATTGCCTAAAGAAGTTACCAAGTTCTAAAACAACTTGGTACAAATCCTTTTTAATAAGGCCTCGTAAGCCTACAGGTATGAGCCTCTGTAGAAGGACATGGCATGTATGTGTTTTCAGCTTGCCTACTACCTTGTTCCCATCTGCACTTATGGATGATGCTAGGTTGGTTGCAAAACCATCTGGGAACTTGACATCTTTAAGGAATTTGGTAAATATTTTTCTGTGTTCAGGCAACAAGACGTAAAGGGCATCTGTAACACCAAGCTTTTTTCCCTTCTACACGCAGTGATATTTAGGCCTTATCTTCATATCATGTAAATCTACTCTAGCGTTGGTTGTGTCTTTTGTCCTATCAGTTTTCAGCAATGTCCAAAGAATGTTGCACATATGTTCTTCTCAATGTGCATGACATCAAGATTGTGCGGCAGCAGCAGGTCCTCCCAGTACGGCAGCTTCCACCAAGCAACTACTCGATTATAAATTATTGGTGGCTCTCCACGCTTACGTTTCTTGTCCCACCATTGATTCTTGGCCTGACATCTTCCACCCTCTTGTGCTCCGCCATGATCTCCTTGTAGGTGAACCTTCCTGGCACGCCTCTCTTCTCAATTGTTTCATCAAATAGCGACTTGTGTTCCCTCCATTCGTGTTCTTCTGGAAGGTAGCATCGGTGTCCGAAGTAGGCTAACTTGGATCTTAGTGATCTTGACAAAGGATTTTTGTCGCAATAAATACAAGCAAAATAACCTTTTGTAGTTCGGCCTCACATGGTGCTCAATGCTAGAAAGTCGTGTACACACCAAAGCACGGCAGCACACAGATTAAAAGTTTTTTTGCAGGAAGGAGCACATGACTAGTTTTGACACCCTTCCACAGTTCCAGCAGCTCATCTATAAGAGGCTCTAAGAATAAATCAAAATCCTTTCCTGGAGATCTTGGGCCTGGGATCAGGAGAGACATAAAGCAATTGAATGGGTTCGCACGCTCCCATGGTGGCAGGTTGAGAGGTGTTACAAGAACTGGCCACATACTATATGATGAGCTAAAGTTGCCAAACGGATTGAAACCATCTGTGGTGACGAATAGCCTCAAGTTCCTTGCATCTTTTTTAAAATCTGGATGTTTGATATCAAATTTCTTCCATGCCTCCCCATCTGCTGGATGGCTCAATACACTGTCAACCTTCTCTCACTTAGTCTCATGCCATTCGGTGTCCTTTGCTATTTTTGGTGTAGCAAAGATCCTCTGTAACCTCTTTGTTAGAGAAAAATGCCTCAAAACCTTACGAGGAGTCCACTTGCTACCATCCTCCCATCTAGACGTGTTGCATTCTGGGCACACATCTGCCTTTTCAAGAACTTTACCCTGAAACAACACACAGTTGTTCGGGCACACATCAATCTTGTTATAACCAAGCCCCAGATGTCGAATATTTGTGTGTGCTTTGTTATATGAGTCTGGAAGGTTGCTCTTAGGGAATGCTTTCGAAAGCAACCATAAAAATGTATCAAAACATATGTTGCTGACTCAATTGCAGAACTTCATGTACAACAACCTGATAAGGAGGGAGAATCTTGAGCAGGCAGATCCAGGTGAGGATGCTTGCTTCAAATCATTTGCCACTCTTTCAATCACTGAAGAATTTTTCCCCTCGAGCTCTTCACATGTTAACAGGTTTGTAATCAAATCCCAATCTTCCACGAATATGTTAATGTCTTTGTCTAGCTCCTCTGGCTCTGGAATCCTATCCTCATGATGAGATCCATGCATATCTGATGACTCTATGAAGTCTCCACTTGAAGATTCTGCTTCTTCCCTATGAAGAACTCATGTGGTGTATGTGACCGACATTTTGTTTCGAGTAATGTGTTTCCACAAGTCGCTCTGTGGTACGTATTCATTGTTAAGGCATTTTCCACATGGGCAACGAACATCTTCACCCCCAGGTACTTTTCCCTCACCTAGTCCATGAACTGAGTGGCTCCAATATGCTGTTCCTTTCCTTCCTGTAGTAATCCAGGATCTATCCATCTTCCTGCTGTAGAAAAAGTACGCAAAATCAGTGAGAGCTTAGACCATGGGGTAGACAATTGCAAAAGTAGCATTAACAACAAAGGAAATACAGGGTTAGAGAACACATCCTGACAAAAGCTCTACGGGACAGGCTGACAAAAGCTCATCCAAATTTAGAGCAGCAGCACATAGATATGTATAACTCAAAACTAGAGTAACAGTTAATGTAGCTGTAACCATTACAGATTCGAGTAAATCAAGTCTAACCATCACAGTTATAGTACCCTAAACAGCAAATCTCGTAGGCACTCCCCAAATGAAGAAACAAATAGTAAAAGGGGAGAAAGGAAACCTGCGGGTCAGATCTGATGCCTCTACCTCGGCACACAACCACCAGCATGGACACCAGTGCCTCCGCGCTCCACCTGTAGAGACCCGCCGCCTTCCTCCCAATGGACGCCGGAGCCACCCGAGCACACCAGGGATCCTCTGCTGCCGCCTCTGACTTGGCTGCATGTCCAAGGAGCAGATATTTTTCCACTTTGAGGGGACAAATCCCTATAAGTTAACCTGTTTGGCAATGCCCAGAGATATAGTTATATGAAGGGTCTCAAAGAGATGAGAACACATGCAGTGCCTAGTGCAATGGCAATGGCGACTTTGACTTCTTCGCGCCTACGTTCCGGGTTCGAATCCGGGAAAACCGTCCTTTTTTGGGAAATTCAACTTCAGCAGGAAATTTCCCTTAGTTTATCTAATTCATTTGGGTGCATATGATTTGATTGAAGGGATATATATGCATATGTTGCTTACTATGAGATGTTTGAATGGACTAAATGCTTAGTAGTTAAATTTGGTTTGATTTGGATGGATATGATCACAAGATTACTTTTAGTAAGTGGTTTCGATTGATATATGTCTTGTGGAAGTATTCAAACAAGTTGATATCAAGTTTGATTCACTTTTGGTGAAGCATAGCTCAATTGTTTAAATCTGTCCTTTAATTCCAAATCTGAGCTAGCTGAGAAGACAACCATGTTTGATGAACCAAATCTATTTGGATTGGCTTGAAATTTAGTATACATGCCCTAAACTTATGATACAAGATTCTATAAAAATTTCATGAGAATTTGATGAGAATTGCTACTATTTTGGAGTAGTTCTTGTCAGCTTTAGTACAACAGTTTTCAGCATACAGCAGTATGGGAAGATGTGAAATCTGGTAGCAATCTAGAAGGCCAATGGAGCTCAAATTTTTACAGCTGCTATAATACTTAGTGTTGCACATCTCCATCAAATTTCATGGCATTTGGAGCTATAAATTTGGAGATATGGATTTCTCTTTCAAGAATATAGAATCTGCCAGAAAAGTGACTAACATTGGAAATATCAAGAGTCACTCAAATTGGAAGGTCCTCAAGTTGGAATCATATTTATAAGTGATTGAGGAAACTATGGTTTATTTATTGAATATCAAGATCAAGCTCAAGACCAATAAAGAAAAGGATTAATCAAACAAAAGGCAATTCAAGTGAGTGTCAAGGATAGTTCTTGGAGAGAGATCACTTCTCCCCGCTGAGGGGGCTTACCGCCCGTGGATGGGTTAACCAAGTGAGGTGTACTTGGTAGGCTCACATGAAAGTGGTGATCTAAGGATTATTGGAGATGCTTAGTTGGAGCAATCAAAAGGGTTGATCAAGAAAGCAAGCAACAGCCAAAAGAGAGCAATACATGACAATTCAAGTGGTATTCTCTCATGCAAGCAAAGATCAAAAGAAGAAGCAAACCAACCACAACAAGAGAGTGCACTTGATCATATAAGTGGTTCTCAATTCATATGGATGAAGCATGGAATTTAAATATATATATCTGTTGGCAACATCAAGCTTATAATTGGACTTCACATTGCTATTGGAGTAATAAAAATTGGAACTAAATGACTATCCTCTGCTCCAACATAGCAAAGGTATCATTGTAATGTGCATGATCATTTCATTCCTTACTAGTATGCAGTTAGTGCATATAGTACATGCTTACTAGGATCATGCATGACATATGAAAATGTTTATAATTCATATTCTACCACTATTGTATGTATGATTGTTTGATCTAGTGG
>CM041647.1:42137912-42260775 GCA_023333625.1 Bothriochloa decipiens | reverse complement strand
GCAAGTCCAGGCTTTGAAGCGATGGACCATGAGACGGTGAATCTTGAGCAAGACTTGATGCCAATGGACCATGAGATGGTGAAGAGCAAGTGATGTCAATATCGATGGACCAAGAAGGTTATATGATGATATAAAGTGGATCATATCATTTGGTGATCGTGTTGGTGCATGTGTTGCATTGGCATATTGGAGAAAGACGGTGGTAATGGAAACGCGCAAGGCAAAGGTATAACCTAGGGCATTTCATTTCACCGGTCATGAGGTGTGTAGAGAAGTTGATGATCGGATTTAGGATTGATAGCCGTACTATTAAGAGGGGCAAACTTGTTTGAATATCGGTCATCTAGTGCCACTTGAGCGATCTAACTTTGCGATGTTGCTAGGATCGAGTGGCGTGGTGAGTGCAAGCAAAAATGATTTATGGAAAATCTTTGGAAAATGCTAATATGGCTCAAGACATGATTTGGACATCTTTTGAGGGTTCGCAATGCTTGTTGAATCGAGTGTTTAAAACAGTGCTAACGAAGGGTTTTGCCTCGGGTGGTCACAGCCATGTCCAGTGACCACTTTCCCTGGCATAGCTGTGCACCGCTGCAGTCACCGCCCTATTTTTCTAGAGGACGCTGATTCCATGCTAGAGCAAAGGAGGTCACCGCCATGGTTGTCCAGTTCACCGCCCTTTTTTGCCAGCAGGAACCGTCTGCAGTAAATTGGTCATATCTCCTAGCTCGGGTCTCCGATTCTGATGATCTAGGACTCTTTGGAAAGCTAATGAGATGCTCTACAACCCTAAAGTAATGGATTTCAAGTTTGAGCAACTTTAGGTCACCAGACTTTCTGGTGAGGGCACCGCCCTATTTTTCCAGAGAAGTGCAGTTTTGTGAAGTGAGCAAAAGTGGGCACCGCCATGGCATGGCGGTGCGCCATCATGGCACGGCGGTGACCAACTCGCCTCAACGGCTATATTTTTGAACATTGTAATTTGACCATTGGAGGGCACCGCCATGGCATGGTGGTGCACCACCCATGACATGGCGGTGACCACGCAGAAAAGGGAATCTTGGGAGCAACGGCTCTATTTCGTGGGGGCTTATAAATAGCCCCTTGGGCGGCCTTGGGTTGGTTGCTGAGCACACTAGGGCCTTGGTGGCTTGTGTGGTGGTGCTTGAGAGCCCTCTAACTCATATGTGCTTGATAGTGTTCATCCAATTGAGTTAGTAGTGATTCTAGTGCGTTGCAGTGATTGCATCGAGTGGCACTAGGTGTTCGTGTTGCAAGCCGGTGGACTTGTTACTCTTGGAGGTTGCTACCTCCTAGATGGTTTGGTGGCAAGAGACTCCGTCGAAGCATGCAAGGAGCTTGTGCGGTGCTCCGGAGAAGAGCTTGTGAGGGGTCTTGTGCTCACCCTGCGGGAGATCGCGAAGAGCAACTCTAGTGGAGATCGTGGCTTGGAGGATTCCCATCTTGTGTTGGTTTCAACGCACCCGAAGCTGTGGGTTTGGCAAGCTGACACCATTTAGCGTCTAAAACTCCAAGTGGGTGCATCGCCACAACAGGACGTAGCTTGGTGGCAACCAAGTGAACCTGGTGAAAAATCGCCGTGTCATCTTGTTCCACACTTCGCGGTAGTTTGCATCTCTATTCACAAGCGTGTATTTATATTTATATATATTGTGCTTGTGTTGTTATCCTTGCAATTAGTTGGCTTGCGTAGCTATCTAGTTGCCTTTTAGCTTGTGTAGCATAGAAGTATCTTTTGTGTGGCTAATTAGCTTGTGTAGTCTAATTAGTTATTTTTTAGTTTGTGTAGCTAAGTAATTTGAGCTCTTGGGTTCGGTTTGTGTAACCTTATCCTTGAGCATCTAGTGAGCTTAGGTTGGCTTTGTGCTTTGCTTATTAGATTTGTGTAGGGGCTCCCTCGGTTGTTAAGGTACTAGTTACTTAGGTTTGTGTGACCTTGCAACCTAGACTTGTTTAGGAGAGCTCAAGCTAGATCGGCACCTTACTTTCTTGTCTAAGATATTTTTTAAGGTGTGTCTAAAGTCATAGTTTAGAGGGATGAAGTCCTGGCTAGACCGATAATTTTAATTCCGCATTTGTTTCGGTTAGCCGGTGCGATAAGTTTTTAAAAGGACTATTCACCCCCCTCTAATCCGTCATCTCGACCTTTCACTGTGGCCTCTGTAGATTAGCTCTACAATATAATGCACTTGGATACTCCTACTGCCTTCATACCTTTTTGTTCTAGCTTTTACCCATATTGCTCCCCAATAGAAACGGTTGATTAGAATATCCCTTGATACCTTCATGCGGTACAGGGACCTCCAAGATTATTCCTAATGAAGAATGGAATGTCTTTTGAAGAGTTCCAACACATAATTGTTGATGTGATGGGAATGGGAGCCAACACTTGTCTATCCTATTATTTGAAATACATCATTTAGTACTCTCATGTTGATCCGGGTACAAAGCTGTACTTCTGCATCTTATAGCTAATCAAAGAACCTGAATTGTTTGTCACTAATCAGCTTAGGTTTCTATTCAATTATGAGTTTGTGACACCCACAGAGGATGGTTACTACTAATAGCCACTCTGTGCCTCCAAAAATCAGTTATGTGCTCACATATGATATATATCATGTCTACAGTTTTGAGTGCCCTGCAGGAAAATAGCAGCTGAAACCCTTTATAAGGAGAGAAGTATCACTGTGGACAATGAGGATAGTTGGACTAAGTACATGTCCATTTCTGGGTTCTGAGGATGAGTATAACATTATCACCCTGCGGTCTAAGGTACAAGACCAATATTAGTTCTGCATGATGAGTATAACATTACCTTATAACAAAAAAGGCTAAAAATGTGGATATTGTTTTGGTACGACATCCATCAAAAATGTTAAAACGATCTTGTGTCTTAGCGTTGTGGAAGGTCAAGGGCCAAAAGTGATGATATATTTGAAAATATTGCTTTTTAAAACCAATGCAAATGTTAATACGACTATATTTATTCATGTGTTCTTTCATAAGTATAGCCACAAGAATGTAGAAAGGTGTTTTCATATTTGATTCACAACAGGTTGTCTTTGAGGTCGTTGGAGAGGGGTTTGTTCTGCCACACAATCTGATTACAAGTTTGGTACCCTTTATATGTAGAACATAGAAATTTTAATTTTAAGCTACGGTTGTGTAAATTTGAAATCAAAATAAAAAAATACTATTGAATTCTGCTTGTGTAGGAGTAGCATGTGGAACATTTAATCTCAGATCGGCTCAAAGATCAGTTACATGTAAAATTCCGGTTGCCTAGGAGTAGGATATTTTTTGGGGGAAGGGTGTCCTTTTTGTAGTACATGTACATTTAAACAATAATATACACAGGCGTGGGGATGAGCTCAAATATCAGTTCCATTTAAACAATATTATCCAGGCATAGAGGGAAAAGAAAATTAAATTTGAAAGAGAAAATGCAGTGAGGTAAGGTTTTTTCGTAGCCACATGAACCTTCTGAACCACTACGTGCAAAAGGGAATGATTAAGCTATCTTTTGTATCCAGATCCATGAGGTTCTCAATCTTTATGCTTTGTTGGGTATTTCTTCTAGACAGTTCCTCTAGAGGATGCCCTTCTCTATTGAGTAGCAGCAACCCAGGTGCACTTTTCTTTTTAAATCGGAACTAAGTAGCATTCAATTTCTTAAGTCTAGCTGGCAAACATGAACTTGCAAGTAAACAAAACAGTGTTTTCGATAGCCTCACGACTGGAAATGCTGCCCTTAATAAAGGTATGGGTAGTGGAGGCCAACTGAAAATTGTGGGACTTGTGACAAGGGTGTCAAAGATCGCCTGACAAAGTGAAATTGTTAACTTTGGAGGCTGAGGCTACTGCTTATTGCTTTCCTGCCAAATATGCTTTAGAATGAGAGTGTCGTGTGTTTAGGTTACCGCACTGCGTGAGAGCTGTACAGAAGTGAAGCATTTGACTCAAGCCTACTTGGTCAGATTCATCCTCTGTTCCATATAAAAGCCAACAACAGTTCAATTTTTCATTCTTTGATAATCATATCTCGTTGTGATGTAAACATCAGGTGTTTGAAGGGATCAATTCACGCAGGAACCACTGGAGGATTAAAGACACATGGTCTAGTTCGAGGGGGCGCATCAACATTGAATTCATTTGAAATTGGGTGATTTATGTGGGCGAGATCTATTAACCTTAGTACGATCAGATGGCCAGTGACCTCTGATTTGGCACTGCATCTGGGGGTTTGCATCGTCCGGTTAACATGTAGCTTTGAGTTTGCCTGCTAAAGCTCACTAACCAGAAAGGGTGTACCAAGATCATTTATTTTGTCACACATGGATCATATTTCTCTTTTAAACCTGTGCATTTATAAGCTAAAAATATTCTATATAATTTGCAATGACATTGATTTGTTTAATGATCTTTTAGATAGTATGAGAGCAATATTAACATTCATAATTATTTCATAAGTCTTATAACTCATTGAATATAAGTAGGTGCTGGAATTTATTTTGGCCTCTAATAACTAATTCAGGTTTTAGAAATGATAATTGATTCGGTGCCATCCATGTGTCTTTACACAAAGGTTAGTTGCTCCGTAGCAACGGGCACGATACTAGCAATAGAGGCAAACGAGTAAACTTAAAAAAAAAAAGGGCAAAACAGTAGTTGACCTCCAAGTTGAGACTGCGGTGTCCGCCTTCTCCTCGGCTTCGCTGTGAAGCCCACCTGGACACCTCACCCAAGCCCACCTCGGCCCACCTTAGTGAGGGAGGCATACGAAGCCCCCCCCCCCCCCCCCCACCCAGCCAGGCCATCCCAAAACTGGAGCAGTCTGCATCCTAACCTTATCTGCAGAGGGACCGGCGCTCGGGCAGTGTCCGGCTGCGTCGCAAGCAAGGGGTGTGGCTCGCGGTCGGCGGGGGCACGGCGCAGCGGCGGAGCAAGCAGGGAGCGACGCGCGGCCGGCGGCGGCGCGGGCGCAGGGCGGCTCCTGCGCGTGCAGCGGAGCAGGCAGGTCGCGGCCGGCAGCGCTGCGGTGGAGCAGGCAGGGTGCGAGCACCTGGGATCTTCGGGTAAGTAGAAAACGGACACCGAATTTGTCGTTCCTCTATTTTGTGATTAACCGATCAGTTTATAGATCTCAGTAACCGAAGTTAAAAAAAAAAACCTAATAAACCGAACCGTTCTATCGCTTATAACTATCGGTTAAAACCGTTTGCCCAGCCTCCATACGGATCCACGTATCTCACAGTATATGGCTTAGGCTCTGTTTGGATGACTGGTTTTATGTACGAAACCAGTGTAAAATACAGGTATGGGAAATTATATTAGAGTCGTTAGAAAATGTTGTTTGGGTAATTGGTTTTTCCACTTAGGTCTTGTTTGGATATAGTCGGATTCACATCAATCCATGTGAGTTGGGGTTGATTGGAGTGGAACTTGAACCAAATTCCACCCCAATCCACACTACACATGTTGATCGATGTGATCTGTCAGTATCCAAACAAGGCCTAATTTACATCCTGTTTATAGCTTGTTAAATCCGGAGAAAGATACACACCTCCACACACCACATTTTTTTCTGATGGTTATTGGGCTCGTGCTCGTGGAGTTGGGTCTCTGGTAGTAGGTGGGAGCCATGCTCGCACCATTGTCTTGCTCCCCTCCCACTCTCCATTGTCCGCCATTCCTTCCCGGCTCTGCACTGTCCTCCACAAAGTCATTTCCTCTGTGAGCTGCGTCTTCCACCTCAACACTCATAGGCATAGGCAAGATAGGATCTCCTTCTCAATGATTTCATTGACAGCAAACTCTGACCCCAATTGGGGGTTAAGCCTAGTGCTCATTCTCTGTATGTATCCAGTTATTCTATTATTAGCTATTTACTATTCTAGTGCTTTGGCATCTAAGTAGTATCTGCTTTGTGCAGTTAGAATATGCTAAAGTGGTTGAGGACCTTTTTGTATCCCAAGTTTGCTTTTGGCTATATCATGCAATAAGTGGCTAAGGCCAAGCTGCCCTTTGGCAGACAATTTCCCCATGTGTGTGTTACCTGGCCAACACCAACTGATCCAAATTGTTTTTTTCTGATCTGATTTATTGAAGCTCTGGATTGGGTGCTGATCTGCATTTGGTTTGGTGCTCCAGTTTGATGCTTGAATAGAAAATTTGATACCCTGGATTGAACATTGAGTGTAAATTGCACTGTAGGTACCTAAATTTTTGGGTGTTCCACAGATGGCTACTCCAACTAAAAGACGTAACTTCTGGGTGTACCAAACGTAACTTCTCCCTCTTACTGTCTCACTTCCTTGTGGAGAAGATGTCCTCAAAGAGATCAGGCAGGGGCACAAGGGTCATTTTCCATGGCATGTACATGCTGGCAGGGTGAGTTGGCTCGCCACGTCAGCTCCTGGTCCATTCGTGGCGTGTTTGTTATCTTTGGTGCATGAGACAGATAGTCAGTACCCCATCTGTAAAACACCCAATAGTTTAGCTACATACATTGAAGGGCGGCCCTGGTGCAGCGGTAGTGTCTTACCGTCTGTTACCGGAAGGTCCAGGGTTCGAGCCCCGGCCTCCGCACATTATGTGCGGGTATGGCTTGGCGTAGAAATCCCTTCCCCAGACCCCGCACAGCGCGGGAGCCTACGGCACTGGGTACGCCCTTTAGTTTAGCTACATACATTGCAATTTACTCTTGCGCCAATCCAAATTGATCAGATATTCAGGTCCTAGGTAATGAGATCCAATACTATCCATAGTTTGGTCTATGGCAACGCTGAAATCATCAAGGAAGTCGATTATATTAGTTTGGGGGCAGTGGTGCAGCTTTGCGAGTGACCAATGCAGACATGAAGTGCTCATCATGCAGGCAGCGCTCTTCTTGGAGGGGGTTAGCATATGATGGCAGATTGAGTTACCCAAATAACATTTTCCGAGTGTTAAAAAAATACACTAGTATTCTTGTGCACAAGTAGTTACAACTGGAAAGCTCTCACAAGTGAATAAGTTTACTGAACTGCCTAACAGGTCCTTAAAGTATGACATAAATATAAATTGAATTACTGACCCTGCAACGTTGCTTTTCTGGTTATGACCCAAAATTTTCCTTATTCAGTTCTGCATCAATTCTGGAGAGATGCTGCCAAGCAAGAGGGGTGCTGATGATCTCAACTGACTCATTGATTCCAGGTCTATAGTTCTTTCCTTTCTCTTCATGTTTTTTTTTTCTCTGAGCCCTCACAGCGTCTTGCATTGTGTTTTCTAACTTGTTGCTTATTTTGGGACAATCAAGGTTTCTGGAGTGAGCTGAGTCGCGAAGTTGCATCAAAGTTGTCTAGAAGTGTTGTCTCAATTTCTTTGTCCCATGGTGATTACACTGTTGTAAGCTTAATTTTCAAAATATGTGCCTAAAAGGCATTAGTTGTGAATGATACAAATTATGATCTTGTAGGACAAAATGTGCTATTTGCATCCTCTGGCATAGCTATAGAATGCCAGTCTAACTTCACAGAGTTTGTGACATCAGCAACTTTGGTTAGGGCTTTAAATGATGAAAGAAATAACCATGATGACATTAAGGTCAGTGCTGAATCATTTACTAATTGTTCTTTTTTATTTACTTACATACCTGTGATCATTTTGTGCTGTTTCCTTGCTTTACTATTATAGATTGAAGTACGCCATGAAGGAAATGCTGCCGTTGGGACTGTGGTAGAATATGACCTGGATCATGTAATTGCTGTTATCAAAATCACATCTGCCTTTGATGTTTATTGCGTACCTCTCAGTTATGCGGAGGAATTGATGCTTGGTAGAAAGGTTGTAGCGGTAGGGCGTGACATCTCTGGCGAATTAATGGCCACAAGTGGGACGCTTACTGCTTCAGGCCAATCTGAAGATTGTGGACATCTTATGTTCTCTACTTGCAAATTATCTGAGGTACAGTTGTGTTAATATGAGTGCTATTATCTTTTCGTTTACTATATGCTCTAAACTGTGCATTGTATTCAATAAGAAAATGTTAATTTGCTCCCTCTGTTTACTTTTGTTAGTCGATATTGAATGTAATACAAAAGCATGGTCTTATTCCTTTCAAAATGTATACTTGTGCAGTTAAGTTGAATTGTTTTCATTGTGGTTGAGTTTGTAGTGCTTCAAAGATATCATACATTTTAAAGTATATAAAATAGTACTTTTTCCAGTCCTTAATACTTGACGTCTGGGCACAAAATATAACTACTTTCAAGTCTAGTTCTGTGTCCTAATGCCAAGAGTTGCATTTAGAATTTGCACAAGACAGTCAACAGTGACTAGTAAATGTAAAGGTGGGACTAACTCTTATTACCTGGTCATTTTATTCTGTTCCATTGCCTTGCCACATGTTTTTTTTGGTTCTAGGTTATGCAGGGGGGGTCATTTAATTCTGTTCCATTGTAATCCTTGTTTCTTGCCACATGTTTTTTTGGGTTCTAGGTTATGCAGGGGGGCGCACTTTTTGAATTTGATGGGAACTTTGTTGGCATGAACCTTCTCTCCAATATGGAAAGCCCCATATTCTTACCAAGGGATATAATTGTTGATCGTTTTAACCATTTGCAGACATCCATGGAAAAGATAATATTTCCTGTGATGGTAAAGTCAGTCAGGTGTGCCAATATATTTCCAGTTTGCTTATCTATGTTTGTAGTTGCGGCTTTTAGTGTTACCCTTAATAATATCTTGATGCCTTGGTACCTCTAGTTTAAGATATTATCAAACAGGTCAGCTGTACTTGGCATGTGTCACTGTATTGTAGAGTAGTCATATTCCTTTGTATCACATATTGAAGCCAACGTGTTTGTTTACCCTTAACAATATTGATGCTTTGGTACCTCTAGAGTAAGATATCAGACAGGTGAGCTGTACTTGGCACGTGTCACAGTTGCTCTGTATTGTAAAGTAGAATATTTTGTTATTAAAATATGAAGATTACAAGGGAGTATGTTCTCTCTTGACTATCAAGATTTTGTTTAATTGGATACCATTCGTTTCTATGTCAAAAGAGTCCCCAAGGAGCAGAGGAATGTTCTCAATTCTCTGATTAGCCTAGTTGCATGGGAACTATGGAAATATAGAAATGATTGTGCATTTTTGAGGGAGAGAGGCCTATGGTAGAGGTAGTCTTGCAAAAGACAGCTCCTTTGCAGGTTGCTTGGTCTTGGTCCTTAATTTGGGGCAGGGTAGTCGTTGGTCGTCCTTTTTTGTGCATGGTGTGTCTGTACCTTTGTTTTTCAAGGGTGTGTGTTGTGGGGTGTTTGGAGGCTTTTTTTTTTTGTGAAATTTTGCCACAGGACATCGTTAAAATTCATAATATGGTGATGGACACCGCCAAAATTGAAATTTGCTCAGTACCATTACAAAATTGTGTCCATTTGCTGAAACACACCGCACCGAATAGTTTATTCATTTATCAGATTTATAGAGAGAAGGTAGAAGAAATGACCTTTTGCCCTCATCTTCAACCTGGCCATTCACTAATATTTGCTGGAACACATCACATCGGCCTTCTTGTTGTCGTTGTCAATGCTGATCCTCGCGCGAGTCGCGAACAGGTCCTTCTTCCTCCACACGCCATGGACATGAAAGCCAATGAGGAGCTTTTGCTAGTCACGCGTGTGGGGCTCTACAACCGGCAGTGTGGCTGGGTGGAGCAGCGGCACCGGGCCGCACGCGGCTTGCAAGACCCGTGTGGGGACGATAGCGGGGTCGGGCCAGCAGCAGCGTGGGCTTCGCGCGAGGGCGGGAGGGCCTCGGCCGGTGGGGGAGCAGCAGCCGCCCGGCCTCCTGATGGCGGCGCGCGGCAGGGCTGAGCAACGACGCCGGGCTGCCTGCGGCTTGCGAGGCCTGCGCGGGCGCGCTGGCAGCACGGCGAGGCGGGGTCAAGCCATCAGCAGCGCGTGCAGCGTGCTGTGCACAAAGGCGCGAGGGCCTGGCCTGATGAGGGCAGCAGGCCAGGCCCTCACGCCCTTGTGCGCAGCACGCTGCATGCACTGCACATTTGCTTAGTTATTTTATTACACTATCTACACGTACTGATCCCTTTTAGGTTATTTCTCATATTAATGTTTCATCTACAGGCATAGAAAAAGTCTCACAAGTGTGGAACTTCACTCGAATCCTGAATGTGAGTACACAACCACCCAATATTGATCACTAAATGTTATTTAATTGTGCAGCTCATCACTGTTTCTAAGGTCCTGTAGTGGTTCAAACTAAGCCAACATTTGGACTTCTATATAGCTAGTTTAATCTTCTATACAGTTATTATATTATAGCGTTAAGAGTTAATCCATTAATTTTACTTGAGCACTAGTGATTCAGTCAATGCCTGTCTGTTGATCATAAATAAGTATACATCTGGTTCTGATTTTGAAAAGTAATTTTACTCTGGCCTCAAAATTTGTATACGTATAATCCTGTCAACTGGCTCCTACATATACACATACGCAGATAGTACAACACTACGCTATAAAATGCTACACGCACATCCTTCTTAAATCCATCCAGAAAGATCTGGATTGAAGTGTGCATAAAGCACACCATGACCATCAGAGTTCCTTGAAGAGTAGAGATGGTATGAGTTGTTGCACTAGTTGCCATAACATTTTAGTCTTAAAATATTATGTGGAGAACTTTAAGTGACTGTTAAATGCTGCACTTAGAATTAACACATGTCAGTGCTAATCAACCTTGTTGCACCAGGATAAGCAAGGTACAATTTGGGTTTACACTCTGGGTTATCTCAGTCTATCAAGGGACATGGTCATGAGTCAACACTTGCTGCACATTTTTACAGCCCTGCCATCCCACTAACTTTTATATCTTGTCTACCAGGTAGCATGAATGTTAATGATTTTGAAGAACCGTTTGGGGACAAATATCCTACTGGTGTCTGGGGTGAATTCAAGAATGAAATTTCTTCTAACATTTCTGACGTTGTTGTCGCACTTGCTTCGTTCCATGGTGATTTCACAGTCATGCGCTATTTACTATTTCACATTATGTTCAGTCATCTCTAGCTAATGGCAGTTATGGTGTCCAGGTGAATCAAAGTTCTTTGATTGCACAGGATTTTTCATTGACTATGGTAGACGTCCTACTATTCTGACCTCAGCAAGCTTAGTTAGGGATCCTGATGGCGCAAATGAGATTGTGAGCGGCTTAAGGGTTGGTACTTGTAATTTTACTGTTATTCTTGTTTGTCCAAGACACTGCTTAAGTCTCATTGTAATGTTTGCAGATTAAGGTGTTGCTTCCAAACAATGAACAGACTGTAGGGAAATTGGAACATTATAATTTACATTACAATGTTGCTCTAGTCAGTGTCAAGAAATACAATGTTGATTGTCCTGTGAAGCTGGAATCAAAGTTTATACGTTATGATAAAATGGTTGTAGCTGTGGGCCGTTGCTTTGAATCAGGTATATTATCGGCTGCAAGTGGGAAATACATCCAAAACTACGAGGTGAAAAGCAATTTGGATTGTAAATATCTTTGGTACAGTACGTGTAAAACCACTAAGGTAGCACCCTTGCCTTTTTCTTTATTTTTCAATTGCCTACTCTAGCCTGACCCCAACTTGTTTGGGACTGAAACTCTTTGTTGTTGTTGTACTTTCACCAGAATATGATGTACCTAGCCTTAACATACTTGGCTTCACAACTGACCTCTCCATATATAACCTGGTTAGGCTGTGATTGGAGGCCCCCTTGTTGATTTGGATGGAAAATTTATGGGCATCAATTACTATGATACAGAAATAGGAACCCCGTTCCTGTTTTTTGTTAATATTTGGAAAATTTTGGATGATTTAAAAACAAAAAAGTAAGTGTGGATTTCTCTTCTGTTACGAGTTATTATGTTAGTTCTGGTATATACAGGTTTAGTTTTGCACATGACTGCAAGATTTGTTTTGAGATTTGATTGATCAGTAATCTAGTTGGAGGTTTAATCAACATAATATTCTATTTAATCTTGTATTCTGCATGTTTGACAGGGCGGCGGTTGGTGGTCATGAGGGCCGTCTGAGTGGTGACAACGGACCACCAAACATGTATGTAGATATACATCTCATCGGTCTCATATTATTATGTAGTAACCATATATTGTTTAGACTTGCTGACTTGATAATGATGTGGGGAAATATATCGTTGAATGGCAGCTGGATATTACCTGCCTGATCCAAGGTGATGTGGATGAAGATGAAGTTGAAGTTGAAGATTAACGTGCAGCCCTAGGCATCAACAGCAATGGATTAGGATAATTGCTAACTCCATACTAGTTGCCTTCGTTTTTTGGGATTAGTAGTCTTGTTCTACTCGGCTGAACTGCTATCTGCATGTTGTAAGCTTGTTTTATCTGGATTGGATTGGAATCCCTGTAGTAAGCTTGTTCTATCGGATTGGATTGGATTGGATTGGAATCCCTGTAGTGTCTTAATAGAATATTTGAACTGCTGTCTGTTGCTAAGATATTTTGGTTGATGCTCCTTGTTTGAGAAACAAGACCTTTACTACTAGTGAGCAACATATTATTATAAGCATGTGCAAAATTTGGCGTCCGGCGACATTAGCCTCGCCATAGTGGCCCTCTTGTATTATTTTATGTGGCATTTAGGCCTTGTTTGGAAGCCTGATTTATTTTCATGCTGCTAGTGGTACAAGTTCATTTATCATAATGTTGCATGCTCGACGATTTGACTGCTCTAGAAATAAGGATCATTAACTGGACAGGAGGATGAACTAAGGTGCTACAGCAACACAGCTCCACTTTAATCCCTAACAGAAGTCAAATTTAATAGTTTGAAGATAAGGATGGATGTGGGTTTATATTCATATTCCAGACCATAATTTCAGCAACACTTCCAAGTTCACTGCATCCAAAAAAAAAATCTAGAGTTCTTCAAGCACGGTTGACAGATTGTCTAAGTTGATTTGGCATAACAGTGAGGTCACCAATACAAATCCTTAGCATAAACTTAAAGAATCATAATTTAGTATTCATGGCTTCTCTTAACTCAAGGAACTATAATTTTGATGTAGACAAACTTATACGGCTTGCTGAAATTTATGCTTCAGTTGAGTCATGAATTTAAGATGGCATCAATGAGCTATCTCGAAAACAATATTTGTGTACTAGTGTTCAACAAGAACAAGAACATTAGGTTCACGTAAAATATTATTATCGAACAACACGACATTATCTCAAACGGACGGTTTAGCCAAACGCACAAATTCAAGTTTAAGCTGTTCATCCTAACATTGTTATTACAAATCAAGCAAAGCATGATTACCGTACAGCCACGGTCACAAGGTTCACATAGCACCACACGTTTCTTGCTTGCCATCTCCTCCAGGTTGTATCACTTTTGCTCAACACAACGACCAAGCATCATTTCAGTTTCAATCACTGTCACAAAGCTAGTAGAGAACTGCACACATCGCAATCCTTTGCTCGATTGTGAAAGAGAATATAATTGGTGGAATATTGGATATATTGCATTGGGCCTCATGGGCTGATTATATAGAGTACATAGGACTAACACCTCTTATGGTTAGATAATATGGTACTATTCCTAATACTCTAACACTCCCCCGCAGTCACAGCGGGAGCGCTACAGACGATGAGACTGGAGAAGAAGCTGACAAACTAACATCCCTCCGCAGTCATAGTAGTCGATGCAGCGCGTATGCTGTGGCTGGAGAAGAACCCGATGAGTCCTCATGCAAGGTGGTAGCCCTTTGTGCCGATGTCGAGGTAGCCGAGCGTGAGGGCCAGTAGCCGTGGTCGAGGGGGGCCGTGCTGAAGTGGTCGTAGTCGTCGTAGTTGTGGTCGGGTAGCCTTGTCAATGGAGCTGCAGGCGCACAAGAGGCGCCGTGGTGATATGACGGAGACACGTCGAGGCAGTCGTCGTGGGAGGAAGCGATGCCGAAGTTGACGCAGTCAAGGCCGTCGTGGACGTAGAAGAAAGGCGACGACGCAATCGAGGCAGATGAGGTGGTAACGGGAGGGTCGATGCCGAAGTCGATGCAGTCAAGCCGCCTGTGCGCCGAGGCGTGTGCTGGGTTTGCCAGTCTCAGCAACGCATCGGGAAAGAAAGCACGCGTCGGTGTTGCCAATGCCGGGCGTACAAGGGAGAGGGCCCCAACCACGGGGACACGACGTGGTTGTGCTGGACGAAGTAGAAGCAGTGCGATAGCGACGCATCGGCGAGTGGAGCTCAGCGACGATGTGAGGGTCGGCGAGCTAGGCCCAGCGACGACGAGGGTGTAGTTGCAGCTCGATGACGAAGACCCAATCAGCAGGACGAAAACCTTGTGCAGACGAAAGCGGGGAAGCGTCAGCGAGCACCGCCCAGCGACGACGCGAGACACAACCGTCGATGCACAGGGGACAGTGATGTAGATGCAACGGCGAGGTGGACACACGGGCGGCGGTGTTGTGGCCCGATGAGGTGACATAATAGCAGCCCTATTGCTCGGAGAAGATGCGCGTAGTACTCGGCGGTGGTGTCGATGGAGTCGATGCCGATGCCGGAGTAGTTCGCATGAGGTCGACGGGCGGTGGGAGACTCAATCCTGATCAGTGATCGGGCAAACCAAAATATACAGCAGCAGTAGATCAGGTGTACCCAGCATGACGTAGGGGAGATCCTGATCTGCTGCGCGACGACGACAATGGCTGCCAGATCAATAAGATCGGGTTCCTAAACGGGGGCGCTGCCCCGGCGGAGAACGGCCGCTCCCCGGGGGCGCGCGTGCGGAAGCGGCGGCGGCTAGAGTTAGGATCTAAACCTAGGCGAATGATACCATGAAAGATAATATAATTGGTGGAATATTAGATATATTGCATTAGGCCTCATGGACTGATTATATAAAGTATATAGGACTAACATCTCTTATGGTTAGACAATATGGTACTATTTCTAGTACTCTAACAGATTGTATCGTTGTCATCGATGTCCATTTCCTAGAAAAACGAAGTTGTAAACAAATTGCTTAGTGATGTAATTTTTTATGACAGCAACTTTTGAGAGATCGATAGATAAACAACTTACGTTTTCCTCAAGCCATGTTCCCAATACCTCCTTCACAGTTTGAGTACTAACAGCCTCACCAATGGTCTCAGTCAGTGATGTAAATACACCAATAGCACGCTGAGTGTCAAAATGTATAAGAGGACCTCCCGATGTACCCACGATCCCATAGCAATTGTGCTGAATAATAGTACCAGAGTCATCTGTCACATCTTGAGGGCCCCTTCGGAAAAAAAGAAAAAAGAAAGAAAAGATTAGTATAGACAAGTTTGAAGGTTACACAAGTAGCTAAAACAAAGTTTGAAGAAAGCAATGCTTACACAATGCATCCACCATAGGCTGAAGGTGCAGTAGCGAACAATGGTTCATCTTTTGCAAGGCCAACGTATAGTGGAAAGTTGATAGGATTATAATATGCAATCAGAGCAACAATGCTTCCAACCGGTGCTAGTAGAGAAGAAAATACCACAGGAGGAAACTGAGCGACTGCCATTCGCCGTGGTGGCACACTCACACTTATTACTTGTATGTCGGCAATGTCATCGTACTTGTGTTTAACAGCAGGCAAATCCAAAGTTGTACCAGGCAGCCTTACCACTAGTTTCTGACCAGGTTTTATGGCTTGTACGACATGCCTACATGTCGTCAAAATACGGTTTTCATTCTCCTTTCTGTGAATGATAAAACCGCTCCCCAAAAACTGCCGTCCCTTCTTTCGTTGTCCTAGTATTTGGACCACAGACCTTCGGAAAAGCGGCTGTAAGGTAGCAGCAGCCACTGCAGCCCGCGGGTCCATCTTGGCGACACTGAAGATAAATTCAATCAGAAAGATCAAAATTAGGCAAGCCTTAATTGTGGGTTTACATGAGAAACATAAAGGGGTTTACATGAGAAACATAAAGGGACCATGCAATCAAGCTAACATATATGTGCGTGATCGAATCACAGCATCATTTTCTACTACATTGATGATATGTTGCTGATTGTTGTCATCAGCACACATCCACCGTATCTTGGCTTGTCTCATATATAAATAAAGTATATATAAGGACAATATACTCTCGACGCAGCATTCTATGTTACAATACCACTGAAAACATGGCGGTATGGCATGGCTCCAAAATAAATTGATAGTCCCTCTGTTTTGAAATGTACATTATCATTGATTTTTTTCCCCCTCAAACTTTGACCAGCAATATTCGTTCAACTAATAGTTAAGTAAAGTGAAATAAGCACTAGATTTATCAACAAAAAATCAAAAGTACTTTAAACATGTCTTCATCTGTTTTTTTATAGATATTTGTAAAAAATGAATAGTCTAACGAATGAAAAAAGGTCAATTGCCACATGTATTTCAAAACAGGAGTATATTAATGGAGTACTATGTTACAGTAGTCTAACAGGCTTCTTCCTTCTTAGGATGTAAAAACATCACATAAATCTAAGCACTTGGATTTTAGAAGAAATGGAATAATTGCGTATGCAAATAACACCATGCATTGGCGCTGTCTGACTAAAGCTGTCGTGCATGTGACACGTATATATAAGAGTACAAAGCCGCCATGTTTGTGACGCGTATGAGAGTACAAAGCCGCCATGCCTGTGAAAAGTATGAGACTACAAAACCACCAAGGACATAGGTTATGTTTATGAAAGGGCTTTGGTTTTAGCTTCATATTAAAATATTTTATGGATGAGATGAAGACGATTGAAAAAGCATTTGATAAAGTAGCTTATGTTATCCGGTTTTGTTGGAATGGTTGAAAGTAAACTTGAGCAACGGCCGGCCCAGCCCGGCATAGCCCGGGCCCGTGCCAGGCACGGCCTGATAGGGCACAGGCCCATATGGCCCGCGTGCCACTAGTCCGTGCCATCCCAGGCCACCGTGCCTGGCCGAAGGCCCAGGCATGGTCCGTCGGCCGCTTTCCGTGTCGGGCCGGCCTGAAAAGCGCATCGGGCTAGCCTGAGGCCCAAAGATGTCACACACAGAGAAAGAGAGAGCGAGGCTGTGTGAAAGAGAGATGTCATGTTTTTGCTTATGGATCCTAGTACAAAATGAGGAGGGACATTTCACATTTGGATGCATTGCTGTGTGAAGCCCTTTTGGTTTGAAACCGTTTGGTATGGCTTCAACAACAACAAAAAACTGCATAAGAAGCCCTGCTAAAGGGGCATGTAATCTAAAACATAAATAATCTAAAACATAAACAAACAAAAGATTTAGCATTGAGACTAGATTCCTCTCTGGTAGCGCAGAGTAAGGGGAATTGTGTAAGCTTACCGCCAAGGGGAATTCGATGCCGCTGGGCACCGTTTCTTAGTTGGGGCCGTCGCGTTTAACCATTTAGCATATCATCCAAGGACATAAACCTGGTCCACTTTGGACGTGTGCAACAACGGCGCCATTGGCTCTGCTCCCTTCTAATTCCTCAAGGTGTCACATTTGGATTATCGTCATGACTTCGATGCAAGACGAGGGTTCACAATTGGAAGTCGGAGCTACTCTTCGGTGTTCGAGTTTAGCAACAAAGACCGGTGACGGCCATTAGCTTCAGACCCGTCGGGAGGTGACAAATAGGTGGCCTGCCCTGGGAAGTCAGTGCTGATAACAGCTTGGCTTCCATGCTCGGCAAAAATGACCTATGGAAGTGTGTCATTTTTGTGCTCAACCACGTTGCATTGCGTGGTTGGTCCCTCGGGTGCTTTTTGGCATATTGACTAATGACCTTCTTGTATATAATATTCTTTCGTCATGATTGAGCGGCAAAGTTGCTACCTTTGTGTCGAAACAAAATTGTAATATGGTCATTTTCTCATGTGTTGAGACATCAGTATTGTACTTGTTCTTCGGATGGTAAGATCATGATGGATTAGTTTTTGCTTCGTATTCATGTCAGCATTAGTAATTCTGAAAGTTGACATCTCTGGCTGAGAACTCATATATAGTTCATGGTCAGTAAAAGTTGGATTTTACATTGTACTGACAGAGACTTTTCTTTGAATTACCGTCAAACAATGGAAGTCCATTGGGGTCCCCATCAGTTTAGGGATACCAGAATCGATATGATATTTATTTATATTGTAGGTTCATTGGAGTTCTCTCTATGGGTCGCAATCAATGGTTTGATTACAGCTGAGGATCATACCTAATTAAACTTCACTCTGCAGGTAAGATGTTGATGGCTTATTGCTCGTGTTTCTTTACTGTAGTTTATGTGCAAACACAATGATTAGCTCTTCGAGGCACAATAGTCATTTAGTAAATTTGAAAGTCATTATGGAATCAAGAAGAGATATAGCTATATAGAAGTTGTGTGCTATAAGAATCTGACATGTGTCCGTGCCTCAAGCAATGTGTAGTACATATGCTTGTTATTACTTTGTGAAATAAGAATGACACAAGCCAATTTATTGTTATTTTGAGAAAACGTGGTTTCCATACTCTCTGTAGCACATGATATATATGCACCGAAACGAGACAATGTTAGTTGGACCAGCTCGGCTAGATCAGTGGCCGATCGAGTCCGACAAAAAAACGCCCAATCCAGTAGCCTTGGCGGCTTGCTTGGCCCAGCCCGCAGCATCACAATTCACAAGCAAACCACAACCCTAACTCTATTCGGTGAAAATATTAGATACAAACCATCGTTTCGTTGCAATCATAAAAATTCTTCCAAAAAAACTACTTGGATATTTTCTAAAAATTAAGAAACCATACATATTCCTAGTTCATAGATGTACGATGTAGCAAAAGTTGGTACCTTCCCAAGATGTACCCTTCCAAGATGTACATAGATGTATTTTGTACCTTCCTAGAAATTTTGTGTTATAGTGCAAATGCACATGAGATTTGTTATTTTTATATGGATCTTTACACAATAAGTTTGCCTCCCAACTTTTGTTACCATGTATACCAAAAGATGAACTATGGATGTGCATCTTTCATAATTTTTGGAAACCTATAAATATGTTTTTTTTAGGATTTTCATGATTACACCGAGAGGTTGGTATGCACCAAATATTTTTGTTATCTCGAGCCTTAATTAGGTGCCACTACTAGAAGAAGAAAAAAACACCGTCAATTAATCCACCACATACATACAGGCCAACTTCCAACTTCGTGCTAATGATAGGTCTAAAGATTACCAACCGGTACTAATAATGCGTATAGATTAGTATCATTGGTGTTATTAGTACCATCAATTTGTAACTCTAACCGTATTAATTGCTGACGGTAGATACTAACACCAATTACCGATATTAAAGGGTCTTTCATAGATGATAGATGAGTTCAGAAGTAAAGCATCTACTATCTAAGTTAGACCTGTTTGTGTACTATATGTGAGATAATAATTACGTGTGAGGCGAGCGGTCTTGGATTCAAATAGTCACACGACGGTAGCGCATATAGTTCAAAAAGTGTTTTCCTCTCTAGGAAAGTCGGCCGCTTATTATTATATATTATTGTTATTTTTTGCGTGTAACAATTGAGCACTACAGGTGAGGGTCCCACCTTGAGGTGCATGTTAACATGTAACATTTTGTGTAGGATAATAACCGTGGTCACTTTTGTAGGCTCTAGCTTAAGGTGAATTTTTAGCTGTAACAATTGGGAATGCCCTAAGTTGTTTGGATGTTGGACCAGGTGTCCCCTCTCACATTCAGTCTGAATCGCTGACGATTCAGCTTTTTTTTGGGCAATGGGAATTTATATTTCCCCTAAGAAAAAACAACACCACCATATCATCCCGTAACCACTCCTCAGGCGCTAAACCGGTCGTCCTTGAGGCACAATCGGTCGTAAAAGGTCGATCTATTCATGCACCACATCGCGCAGAGGCCCCGGCGACGCGGCGAGCGGCACGCGGCTGGCCGGGGCTGTGGCCCTGGTCCTGCATGCATGCGGACGAGGGGCCGAGCCCTCTAGTTGGCAGTGCCGGCTCGGCCTCACGGAAAAGACTGACTGTCCTGGGAAGAAAAAAAAAAAACTAGAATGTTTTTCTTGGATCTGCTCCTAGTGCTAGCATTCCTATGTTTGGCGTCATAACTCTCATCAAAAGAGAAGAGAGAACACAAATGCTAGCAGCTTACCGGAGGAGCGGATCGAGAGTAGAGTAGATCAGACATATCTCGTCTACCTAGGCCCAACTCTCTCTCTCTCTCTCTCTCTCTCTCTCTCACACACACACACACACTGAATGGAGAGAAAGAGGAGGTGGGTACCTTCTTCGCCACAGGTCGTCGGTGATGGAGAAGGCGCTCTGCTGCCTGCTGGTGGAAGGGAAGCAAGCAAGCAGGGCGAGACGAAGAAGGAGCTCTGCTGGCTGGTGAAAGGGGAGCTCTGGTGGCCGGTGAAAGGGAAGCTGGGAAGATGGTGAGCAGTAAAAGAGGGCCGATGGCCGGTGAGCAGTAAAAGAGGGGCCTTGTTCATTGCATTGGGAGCTGTTGGGGTCCGGTGGGGAGAAGGTGAGGAGTAATGGAGGACTGCTGCCGTCCTTTTTTTCCAGTTTGGGGAAGAAGGAACCTGACATTGTTTCCCTGTTTGCTGCTCAGTGTGCTCTGTATGTATTTATTTAATCTGTTTCTCTTTCTCATGCAAGTATCACAACGTGAACATTGACAATTGCTGTACGAACAGATCATGCTGTGCTGATATGGTGATCTTCAGTTTATGTTTTAACTCGTGCTTTATGTAAACGTAACTAGATTATAATGCTAAAATGTACTGTGGAAGAAGATCGAAGGGCAACATTCGAGAAATTTACGGATTATTACAAGCCCTCCATCTTTCATCGAATTTCCAATCTCAGTGTCGAGAATAGGATAGAGGGCCAACAACTTTTATGTTGCCTCATTCAGTGAAATAATACAGCGTACATTAGGGTGCGCACGGCTCAGCTCATGGGTACAGAACTGAGTGACTCAACACCCGTGCCGTGTAGTCTGTACTGTACTCTCTGTAGGGTCATCACGATGCCGTAGGGACTACGCACAGACTGCAAAAGAAGTCTTCGAATGCTGGTCTCGGGAGGCCCTTCTCGTCGTATCGTCGTCGGCATATTGCTCGCTGTTTGGCATGTGCAGAAGGAGGTTACCCCAGCTGAGAGCACACTAGTGAACGAAATGGATGTCCGATCTGGTCTGCTTGTGGGTGCACCGGATTAGCTGACACAAGCATTGACGGCGGACACGTTGTCGCATTAGGCCACACGTACAAATAGCCTTTGGTTATGTCGCGCGCAGCTGAGTTCGCCAAGAAGTTGACGGAGCCCGATGCGCATTTAGCTTGGTAGGAGAAGCTAGTGTGACAGCGTGCGGCGTCCGTACTGGAGCTAGCTGGAACCGTGGGCTAACGTTTCCAAGACCATGACACCAGGGCGTCACCCAAGAACACTAATAATCCCGATTCCCGAGGTGGAAGTGGAACGCCAGGTGTGTCTAGGCAGCCCGCCCAGTCGGCATCTGAGACCTGAGTACGCCGTACGTGATGTCGAGCCGCGCCTGGCAAATGCCTAGGGTGCTGTTGTCGCAAAAATACCAAGATGAGGAGCCTGCGGATCGTGCGCCTATTATGTAAGCACACTTGCTGCACTCCGGCCATGCTATTGTGTACGTGTCCTGGCATCATCGACCGTGGTAGGTGTTAAGTCATTTTACGACATGCATTAATCCATAGATACGATAGTAAGCATAGCAGCAAGGAATAAATAATCATCGACCAAGAGAATCTGCTACCAACATTGATTGTAGCAGTTCCTAACATCGAACAATGGAATACACTGCCGACACGTGCAGTGTTTCCTAAACCGAACAATATAGCACAAATCGCAAGTAGTACTAGAGAGAGGTTCAGCTTATACCCTCGGTTCGAACCCAGTCCGGAGGACTGAGAACCATCGTCGGCAGCATCACCGTCAGTCCGGGTACGCGGCGCCATGGTGTCCTGCTACAGTCGGTGCAGACCACGAACACTTGGGGACGAACGGCAACGGATCGAGCAGTAGCGCGGATGCGCTCCCCAAAAACTGTATCGCTCACTACCCGTGCAGGTACGCTTGACGGACAGAGCTTCGGAGGCCTGCTCACCCGCACCCCTTGTGCGTGTATCTGTTGGAGTTTGTTCCAAATTCATTTTAAGATGGGCCCAGTATATGTGTTCCTAATGGGCTTTAATATTTAAGTCTATGAGGTAGAGGTGGGAGGCACAACATCAATTAGTACCATATTGCTAGTTGATGTAGAGATAGGAAGTTTTTCTCCATATATATACGTACCAATCCTCCTGGGAAAAGATACATAAAATTCTCCATAGAGACTTGATTCTCTTGTAAACCTCTATAGGCGTCTAACCCCAAACTTTGATATAGTGAGATTGTTACCGGCTGGTGCCCGTGGTTTTTTCCCTTCGCATTGGAGGGGTTTTTCACGTAAATCGTGTGTCTCTGCATTGTTTGATTTCGTTTACTTCATATTTCTATACGTCGTTGATAACAAGTGGTATCAGAGCTACGGTTGCTGTACGGATCATGACGACGTCGATGAAGTTCGATCTTCCACTGCTGAACTACGACACACGGTTCTCGCTATGGCAAGTCAAAATGCGGGGGATTCTGGCGCAGACTCATGACTACGATGAGGCGCTGGATAACTTCGGCAAGAGGAAGGCCGATTGGACTCCTGAGGAGATCCGCAAGGATCAGAAGGCTCTCGCCCTAATTCAGTTACATCTTCATAATGATATTTTGCAGGAGTGTTTGATTGAGAAAACTGCTGCAGAACTATGGCTGAAACTGGAATCGATCTGCATGTCCAAGGATCTAACCAGTAAGATGCAGATGAAGATGAAGCTGTTCACTCTGAGGATGAAGGAGGAGGATTCGGTGATGACTCACATCGCTGAATTCAAGAAGATCGTGGCCGACCTTGTGTCAATGGAGGTGAAGTATGAGGATGAGGACTTAGGTCTTTTACTGTTATGTTCTTTGCCAAATTCGTATGTAAATTTCTGTGACACCATACTTTTGAGCCCGTGTGAACTAACTCTAAAGGAAGTTTATGAGGCTCTCCAGTCCAGGGAGAGGATGAAGATCATGGTGCAGAATGACGGGTTGTCGTCCTCAAAGGGCAAAGCTTTGCATGTGAGGGGCAGAACTGAAAACAGATCCTTAAATGAAAAGAGCTACGATAGGAGAGGCCGTTCAAAGTCCAAGCCGCCTGGTACTAAAAAGTTCTGTGTTTATTGCAAGCTGAGAAATCATAATGTTGATGAGTGCAGAAAAGTACAGAATAAGGAGAGAAAAAATAAGACGGCTGGTAAGGTCTCTGTTGCTCCTGCTACTGCTTCTGATGATGATTCTGGAGATTGTATGGTAGTATTTGCTGGTTGTGTTGCTGGTCATGATGAATGGATTCTTGATTCCGCATGTTCATTTCATATTTGCACTAAAAGAAATTGGTTTAGTTCTTATAAGCCTGTGCAGAAAGGGGATGTTGTGCGGATGAGAGATGATAACCCATGTGACGTCATGGGGATTGGATCAGTTCAGATCAAGACTGATGATGGCATGACACGCACGCTAAAAAACGTCAGGTATATACCACGAATGTCCAGAAATCTTATCTCATTGAGCACGCTTGATGCAGAAGGTTACAAATATTCCGGTTCAGATGGCGTTCTAAAGGTATCAAAAGGTTCTCTTGTCTGTTTGAAAGGTGATCTTAATCCTGCAAAGTTATATGTCCTTAGAGGGTGTACTTTACCTGGTTCTGATTCCGCTGTTGCTGCTGTTACTAATGATGAACCTAGTAAAACTAACCTTTGGCACATGCGTTTGGGACATATGAGTTACCATGGTATGGCAGAATTGATGAAGAGAAACCTGTTGGATGGCTGCACTTCGAGTAAGATCAAATTTTGTGAGCATTGCATTTTCGGCAAGCATAAGAGGGTACAGTTCAACACTTCTATTCACACCACCAAAGGTACTCTTGATTATGTTCATGCTGATTTATGGGGTCCTTCTAAGAAGCCCTCACTTGGTGGTGCTCGTTACATGCTTACAATTATTGATGATTACTCTAGAAGGTTTTGGCCTTATTTTCTGAAACAGAAAGATGATACTTTTGCTGCTTTTAAGAACTGGAAAGTAATGATAGAAAGGCAAACTGAAAGGAAGGTAAAATTGCTTCGTACTGATAATGGTGGAGAATTTTGTTCGCATGCCTTTAATGATTATTGCAAACAGGAAGGCATTGTTAGGCATCACACCATACCCCATACTCCACAACAGAATGGTGTGGCTGAACGGATGAACAGGACCATTATCTCTAGGGCCCGTTGCATGGTGTCTCATGCAAGGATGAGCAAACGTTTTTGGGCTGAAGCTGCTAATACTGCCTGTTACTTGATAAACAGGTCACCTTCTATTCCACTAAATAAGAAAACTCCTATTGAGGTATGGTCTGGTACGCCTGCTGATTATTCACAGTTAAAAGTTTTTGGATGCACTGCTTATGCTCATGTTGACAATAGAAAATTAGAGCCTAGAGCTGTTAAATGTCTTTTCCTTGGTTATGGTTCGGGAGTCAAAGGCTATAAATTATGGAATCCTGAAACCGGAAAGACTTTTATAAGCAGGAGTGTTGTATTCAATGAATCTGTGATGTTTACTAACAGTCTGCCCTCAGAACATGTTCTAGAAAAAGAGTTGCAGCGTATGCGCATGCAGGTGGAGCATGTTGATGATGATACAGGTGTTCAGGTGGAGCCTGTTGATGAGCAGGATGACCATAATAATGATGTTGCTGCTGATGATGCTCATGATGATGTTCAGCAAACTCCTCCTATTTTGCAGCTAGAGGAGGATTTACCTATTGCTCAACGCAAGTCAAAAATGACAGTAGTTCCTCCTAAACGTCTTATTGAAGAATGTAATTTGTCTTACTATGCTTTGAGTTGTGCTGAACAGGTGGAGAATGTTCATGAGCCAGTAACCTATAAAGAAGCTGTTCGTTGTGCTGATAGTGAGAATTGGATTTCTGCTATGCATGAGGAGATGCAGTCTCTTGAGAAGAACAGTACATGGGAGGTTGTACCTTTGCCTAAGAAAAAGAAGACCATCAACTGCAAGTGGATCTTCAAGAGAAAGGAGGGTTTATCTCCAAGCGAGCCTCCAAAGTATAAGGCAAGGTTAGTTGCTAAAGGCTATAGTAAAATTCCGGGTGTTGACTATAATGATGTGTTCTCTCCAGTGGTAAAACATAGTTTAATTCGTACTTTCTTGAGTATTGTTGCTTCACATGATCTTAAGCTTGAGCAGTTAGATGTGAAGACTGCGTTTTTGCATGGAGAGCTAGAGGAGGACATATACATGGACCAACCGGAAGGGTTCATAGTGCCTGGCAAGGAAAAATATGTGTGCAAGTTGACACGCTCCTTGTATGGTTTGAAACAGTCCCCTCGTCAGTGGAACAAGAGGTTTGATTCATTTATGTTGTCACACGGTTTCAAAAGATCTAGATATGATAGCTGTGTTTACATCAAGCATGTTAATGGATCACCTATATATTTGCTGTTATATGTTGATGATATGCTGATTGCTGCCAAGAGCAAGAATAAAATCACCAAGTTAAAGAAGTTGTTAAGTAGTGAGTTTGATATGAAAGATCTTGGTAGTGCTAAGAAAATTCTTGGTATGGAAATTAGTAGAGACAGAAAATCTGGTTTGCTATTTCTTAGTCAACAAAATTATATCAAGAAAGTTCTTCAGCGTTTCAACATGCAAAATGCTAAGGCTGTTAGTACCCCTATTGCACCTCACTTTAAGTTGTCAGCTGCTCAGTGTCCTAGTACAGATGCAGAGATTGAGTACATGTCAAGGGTTCCTTATTCTAGTGCTGTTGGGTCTTTGAAGTATGCCATGGTTTGCTCTCGTCCAGATTTATCATATGCTATGAGTCTTGCTAGTAGATATATGTCTAATCCTGACAAAGAACATTGGAGGGCAGTCCAGTGGATTTTCAGGTACCTCAGAGGCACAGCAGATTCCTGTTTGAAGTTTGAAAGAACTGATAAGGGTCTCATTGGTTATGTGGATTCTGATTATGCTGCTGATCTGGACAGGCAAAGATCACTTACTGGTTATGTGTTTACTGTTGGCAGTTGTGCTGTGAGTTGGAGGGCTACTTTACAGTCTGTTGTTGTTTTGTCTACTACTGAAGCAGAATATATGGCTATTTGTGAAGCGTGCAAAGAATTAATATGGCTCAAAGGTTTGTACGCTGAGCTCAGTGGAATTGAATCTTGTATAAGTTTGCACTGTGACAGTCAAAGTATAATTTACCTCACTAAAGATCAGATGTTCCATGAGAGAACTAAGCACATAGATATCAAGTATCATTTTGTGCGTGATGTGATTGAAGAAGGTAAGCTGAAGGTATGCAAGATTAGTACTCATGATAATCCTGCTGATATGATGACAAAGCCTGTTCCTGTTGCTAAGTTTGAGTTATGCTCAAGCTTAGTTGGTTTAATTGAATAATCCAAGAGACTATTGTTGGCACCAGTGGTTTTCTATCTTTGTTGTGTTCAGGATGATGGGTTGATTTATGATACAAGATGAATTTGTCTCAAGGTGGAGTTTGTTGGAGTTTGTTCCAAATTCACTTCAAGATGGGCCCAGTACATGTGTTCCTAATGGGCTTTAATATTTAAGTCTATGAGGTAGAGGTGGGAGGCACAACATCAATTAGTACCATATTGCTAGTTGATGTAGAGATAGGGAGTTTTCCTCCATATATATACGTACCAATCCTCCTGGGAAAAGACACACAAAATCCTCCATAGAGACTTGATTCTCTTGTAAACCTCTATAGGCATGTAACCCCAAACTTTGATATAATGAGATTATTGCCGGCTGGTGTCCGTGGTTTTTTTCCTTCGCATTGGAGGGGTTTTTCACGTAAATCATGTGTCTCTGCATTGTTTGATTTTGTTTACTTCATATTTCTATACGTCGTTATCGTCGTCGGCATATTGCTCGCTGTTTGGCACGTGCAGAAGGAGGTTACCCCAGCTGAGAGCACACTAGTGAACGAAATGGATGTCCGATCTGGTCTGCTTGTGGGTGCACCGGATTAGCTGACACAAGCATTGACGGCGGACACGTTGTCACAGTAGGCCAAGCCTTTGGTTATGTCGCGCGCAGCTGAGTTCGCCAAGAAGTTGATGGAGCCCGATGCGCATTTAGCTTGGTAGCAGAAGCTAGTGTGACAGCGTGCGGCGTCCGTACTGGAGCTAGTTGGAACCGTGGGCTAACGTTTCCAAGACCATGACACCAGGGCGTCACCCAAGAACACTCATAATCCCGATTCCCGAGGTGGAAGTGGAACGCCAGGTGTGTCTAGGCAGCCCGCCCAGTCGGCATCTGAGACCTGAGTACGCCGTGATGTCGAGCCACGCCTGGCAAATGCCTAGGGTGCTGCTGTCGCAAAAATACCAAGATGAGGAGCCTGCGGATCGTGCGCCTATTATGTAAGCACACTTGCTGCACTCCGGCCATGCTATTGTGTACGTGTCTTGGCATCATCGACCATCGTAGGTGTTAAGTATTTAGTCATTTTACGACATGCATTAATCCATAAATATGATAGTAAGCATAGCAGCAAGGAATAAATAATTATCGACCAAGAGAATCTGCTAACGACATTTATTGTAGCAGTTCCTAACATCGAACAACGGAATACACTGCCGACACATGCAGCATTTTCTAAACCGAACAATATAGCACAAATCGCAAGGAGCACTAGAGAGAGGTTCAGTTTATACCCTCGGTTCGAACCCAGTCCGGAGGACTGAGAACCATCGTCGGCAGCATCACCACCAGTCCGGGTACGCGGCGCCATGGTGTCCTGCTACAGTCGGTGCAGACCACGAACACCTGGGGACGAATGACAACGGATCGAGCAGTTGCGTGGATGCGCTCCCCAAAAACTATATCACCCGCCTACCCGTGCAGGTACGCTTGACAGACAGAGCTTCGGAGGCCTGCTCACCGCACCCCTTGTGCGTGCAAGGAGGCGGGCCGGAGATGGCCAAGAGCAGCTACAACTAAAGAACACAGTGGCAGCTAGGGTTTGGAAGCGAGCTTCCAGATGGGGAACCTGGAGGGTGGTGGCTGTATTTATACAACAGCGGCGCAGGGGTAGTTTGGTCTTTCGCGTTTGCCCTAGGGCACATCAAGCGTAAATGGTTCCCCATTTTGCCCTTGCACGCTAGACTAAACCATGACTGTGCCACCTGTGACCGTTAGACCCACTGGGCTGAGCGGCAAAACATGGCCCAGCACATCACGTCCGGCCACGGCCACGGCCCCGAGCTCGGGCTCGGGCGTGCCCTCGCCGCGCGGCGCGGCTTGGCACGGCACGGCACGGCACGGCGGCGGCGGCGACGCGCGCGTGGTCTCCCAGCTTTCCCTCTCACCTTGCACATAGTGGGAGCAACCAACTTCCTATTTAAGTTGAGCTCCCACTAAGTGAGTGTACCATGTGGTACTAATCCCACTCCACTTAGCACTTAATTGTGGGCCTTTGGAATTCTAATGATTAATTGCTACACTAAGTATGGGCCTAGCCCAATTAATCCAACAATCCCCATCGAATTCCTAGGGCACACAGTTGATGCTCTCAGTTCAAGAGTTGTTTGATATACCGGTGTTTCGATGGAGACTGTTAAGTTGAACTTCCATCTAGAAAAGGGGTTTCACTAGGTTACAACTGAACAATGGACTATGCCATGAATTGTCAGTTTAGCGCAACGCAAGCTCTGCCCAATTCCTTAACTGATACTAGGCTGCCTAAAGCATCCCCTCGGGTGGAGCATATAAGTCAAACTCCATGCCTATTCATGAGTATCTAGAGATCACCCAAATCTCATAGACTGGGACCAGCAGTCGAACTCATATAGGTGTGTTCCTTTTAGGATATCCTGTAGGCTAACATCCCTGCTTAGATAAGCCACTCGGATCACATTAAGGTGTACACCATCCTGCCATATAGACTGGAAAAGAAGTGCTTTTCTCAAAGAGAGGAATCTTGTCAAGGGTCTTTTCCCTCAGTCCACCCATAGCTTGTTTCACCACTCTAATTCACGGGATCTTCGATCACAAAGAGCAGGTTACCACTATGGTAGACTTCATGTGGGTCTCAGTCCCATCTCCACTGATGCACTTTCTATCACATTGTGTGATAGCCCCTTGGTGACTTGAACTGCCAGATTTTTAGACGTGCGGACATAGTCCAACGCTATCACTCCGGAGTTTCTCAATTTTCTGATAGATTTTAATCGCCTCTTGACATGCCTTGTGGTCGTCAAGTTGTCTTTAGAACTATTAACCTTGACTATTATAGTCTGGTTGTCACAGTTCATAGAAATGGCGGGCACAGGTTTTTCAACCACAGGCAAATCCATCAGGAGTTCTCAAAGCCATTCAGCCTCAACAGTGGCAGTATCGAGTGCCACGAGTTCTGCTTCCATGGTAGACCTCATAATGATGGTCTACTTGCAAGACTTCTAGGAAATAGCGCCACCTCCAAGTGTGAATGTATATCCACTTGTGGCCTTTAGCTCATCAGCATCAGATATCCAATTTGCATCACTGTAGCCTTCAAGTACATTTGGGTACCCTGCATAGTGAATTCCATAGCTGGCTGTTGCCTTTAGATAGCACATTACTCTCTCTAGAGCACGTCAATGATCATCTCCAGGGTTTGATACAAATTGGCTCAGCTTCCTCACAGCATACGAGATGTCAGGCCTTCTGGCACTAGCTAAATACATTAGCGAGCCAATGATTTGGGAGTACCTTAATTGATCCCTCATTATCCTTTTGTTCTTTCTCAGAACTAGGCTTGGATCATAAGGAGTGGTGACAGGTTTACAGTCACTATAGCCAAAGCGACTTAACATCTTTTCCACATAGTGGGATTGTACAAGTGTTACCCCACCATTTTCTCCCTTTAGTAGCTTAATGTTTAGAATCACATTAGCCACTCCCAAATCCTTCATATCAAAGTTCTTGGACAGAAAGTCCTTAACTTCCTCAATCACACGGAGGTTTGTGCTAAATATTAGTATGTCATCAATATATAGGCACAGGATCACTCCTTCTCCCCCACCAAAGCGGTAGTATACACATTTATCAGCCTCGTTGGTAACAAAGCCAGCTGACATCATGGTTTTGTCAAACTTCTCATGCCATTGCTTAGATGCTTGTTTTAGGCCATATAGAGACTTCAATAACTTGCACACCTTGCCCTCTTGACCTTGTACCACAAACCCATCAGGCTGATCCATATAGATCTCTTCATCTAGCTCCCCATTTAGGAAAGCAGTCTTAACGTCCATCTGATGAACGAGAAGGTCATGAGAAGAAGCCAGAGCAAACAATACCCGAATTGTAGTCAACCGGGCCACTGGTGAATATGTATCAAAGAAGTCCACGCCTTCTTTCTAGGTATAACCCTTGGCCACAAGCCTTGCCTTGTACTTTTCAATAGTACCATTAGGCCTAAGCTTCTTTTTGAACACCAATTTACATTCAACAGGTTTGCACCTGTACGGATGATCAACCACTTCCCAAGTCCCATTGGTCATAATTGAATCCATCTCACTCCGCACTGCTTCCTTCCAATAGTCAGCATGGGGAGAGGAGAATGCTTGATCAATGGTCGTCGGGGTATCATCCACGAGGTATATAATGAAGTCATCACCACAGGATTTTATAGTCCTGGCCCTCTTACTCTTTCGAGTGACTTCATTATTATCCTCCTCAGGATTCTCAGCGATTGAGTGTTCAGGACTCTCAACTGGGAAATAAGTATCAGGAGCTTTAGGAGGTCCCTGACTGGATATGCTAGGTACATTTCTTTTCATAGGGAATATATCCTCAAAGAATGTTGCATCTCTAGATTCAAACACTGCACCGACCCGCACGTCAGGTACTCCAGATTCTACCACAAAAAATCTATAGCCCACACTGTTATGTGCGTAGCCGAGAAAGACACAATCTACAGTCTTAGGTCCAAGTATGTGCTTCTTGTTGATTGGCACGTTCACTTTGGCCAAACAACCCCAAGTACACAAGTATGAGAGAGTTAACCTGTCAATATAGCCTCACCCCACCATTCCTGGGAAAGTCCCACAGTGCCCAACATGGCATTAACCAAATCGGTCAAAGTATGGTTCTTTCTTTCGGTAACCCCATTGGATTAAGGGGAAAAGGGAGGCGTCCTCTCATGAATAATTCCATGTTCCTTACAGAATCGATCAAATTCATTTGAAAAGTACTCTCCTCCATGATCAGACCATAACCGTTTGATTTTCTTCTCAAGTTGATTTTCAACCTCGGCTTTATAGATTTTAAAGTAGTGAAATGCTTCATCCTTGGATTTCAATAAGTACACATAGAAGTATCTAGTACAGTCATCTATAAGAGTCATGAAATATCTCTTACCGCCTTCAGTCAACACACCATTCATCTCACAAAGATCAGAATGAATGAGATCCATAGGTGCCATATTCCTCGCCTCTTTCACAGCCTTGTGAGGCTTGCGGGGTTGTTTTGCTCACACGCATGCATGGCATTTGGATCCTTTGACCAAGTCAAATTTAGGAATTAAGCTCATATTAGCTAAGCACGTCATGCAACCAACATTAATGTGATAGAGCCATGAATGCCAAACATTAGACTCATCATCATGTCTCACATGGTTCACAAATTTATTACAAGAATCCATCAAAGAAAAGCGAAACAAGCCTCCACTCTCATAGCCCTTACCAACAAATATTCCATACTTGGATACAACACATTTATTGGACTCAAAAGCAAGCCTAAAGCCTTCCCTACAGAGTAGAGACCCGCTGACAAGGTTCTTCTTTATGGAAGGGACATGTTGCATGTTCTTCAGCTGCACAGTCTTTCCCGAAGTAAACTTCAGATTTACCATACCAACACCATGAACAGCCGCATGCATTCCATTTCCCATCAGCAGGGAGAAACCTCCTTGATCCTGATAAGAAGAAAACAGAGAGCGGTCAGCACATACATGAATATTAGCCCCTGTGTCAACCCACCAATCAGGCGAGAGACAAACTAAAAGAATTGTTGGCAAATAATTACCATACTCAGATCCTCTAGCCTCGCTAACAACCATGTTGGCAGTCTTCTTCTGCTGTTAGTCCTTGCGGTCTGGGCACTCTTTTGCCCAATGGTCATTACCACCGCACACAAAGCAAAGACCACTCTTTTCAGTATTCTTGTTCTTCTTCTTAAAAGGCACAGCCTGGGGCTTGACAACATTCTTGTTTTTCTTGTTCTTCCTACGGGCAACCTGAGAGTTCCTCTTCTACACCAAGTTGGTGCTAGAGCCTCCCTCCTCATGCACTTTCTTGCCACAAGTGTCCTTTGCCCTCGCATGCTCTTCCACACTTAGAGAAGCAATGAGGTCAGTCACACTGAACTACTACCTCCTGTGCTTTAAAGTAGTGGCAAAGTCCCTCCAAGTAGGTGGCAGCTTAGCGATAATAGCGCCGGCCACAAACTTGTCGGGTAGCACACAATTGTTGTTCTCAAGCTCCTTGGCCAGCATCTGTACTTCATGAGCTTGTTTAACTACAGATCAGTCATCGACCATCTTATAGTCATAGAACTGCTCCATGATGTACATCTCACTGCCAGCATCAGGAACCCTGAACATAGCAGCAACACTTAGGGACGAACGGCAGCGAATTGAGCAGTTGCGCGGATGCGTTCCCCAAAAACTGTATCGCCCGCCTACCCGTGTAGGTACGCTTGACTGACAGAGCTTCAGAGGCCTGCTCACCCGCACCCCTTATGCGCACAAGGAGATGGGCCAGAGATGGCAAAGAGCAGCTACAACTCAAGAACACAATGGTGGCTAGGGTTTCAAAGCGAGCTTCTAGATGGGGAACCTGGAGGGTGGCGACTGTATTTATACAACAGCGGCACAGGAGTAGTTTGGTCTTTCGTATTTGCCCTAGGGCACATCAGGCGCAAGTTGTTTCCCCATTTGCCCTTGCACGCTAGACTAAACCACGACTGTGCCACTTGTGACCATTAGACCCACTGATCTGAGCGGCAAAACATGGCCCAGCACATCACGTCCCGCCACGGCCACGGCCACGGCCCCGGCCCCGGGTGCGGGCGCGCGCGCCGTGTGGCTCAGCACGGCACGGCGGCGGCGCGTGCGCGCGTGGTCTCCCAACTTTCCCTCTCACCTTGCACATAGAGGGAGCAACCAACTTCCTATTTAAGTTGAGCTCCCACTCAGTGAGTGTACCATGTGGTACTAATCCCACTCTACTTAGCACTTAATTGTGGGCCTTTGGAATTCTAATGATTAATTGCTGCACTAAGTATGGGCCTAGCCCAATTAATCCAACAGTAGGCCCATCAACAAGAGTTCGCCCTTGGCATCAACTGGCATAGTATGTCCTAGGCTGGCACGATCGAGGATGTCCTCGCCATACCTTTGCTGAGACAGGTTCCAGACGTGTTTGACGTCGATGCCGAGGATTTGCTAAAGAAAGTAGCTCACTCATGTTGGAATTGGTGAGCACCAATATCGTCCACATAGAGAAGCCGGGCGACGTCCATCCCACAGCGAAAGGTGAACACAGGGATGAATCAGAGCGTGTCAGGATGAAGCCGATGGTGACAACAAACGCTCTATCATTCTATGTCACCATGTCGGGATGAAGCCATTGGTGACAAGTCGCTGTACAGTCCCAACATAGAGAAGCATGTGAAGCCTCAAGCTCGTGTACAATGAGGCATCAGACGTTAGTTGGGCATTCGACATCCCAACATACATAAGCGCGACTCCCCTGCCGTTGGCTCCACGCATAGAGACGGCCAGCCATCCTACTCAAAGTCGACCTCGCCAAGGCCTTCGACACTATCGCCTGGCCGTTCCTGCTTGAGGTTCTGGAGCACCTCGGCTTTCCACTCCGACGGCGTGACTGGTTGTCGGCCATGCTAGCCACGGCCAGCACCAAGGCGCTCCTGGACGGTCAGCCCAGAAGGTGCATCCGCCACATGCCTGAAGAGTTGAGGAGGGCTGTAGTGTTTACCTTACCAGCTTTTTGTAGTGCTTGCCTTACCAGTGAGTGACACTACTACAACAAGCTTTACTGTGGTGGGCGGATTGGGTTTTTCATAGCGGGCAACGGCATCCACCACAAATGGAAGGTCACGGTTAATCGTGGCCTCCACCGTGGCGGGCGCCTTTACCCGCTGTGGAAGTTCCATTTACCGCAGCGGACGACATAAGCGCCCACTGCAGTTAATCACCATTAACCACAGTGGGCGTCCTATGTCACCCGCTGCGGTAAATAGAACTTTCATAGCAGGCATTTTACGTGGCCCGCTACGGTTAACTGCATTAACCGTAGCGAGCATGTTAAGAAATCCGCCACGATTAATGTTTTTTCATTTAAAAAAATATAAACCAGCACTAGAAGCAGTTCCCAGAATTCAAATTCAAATTCAAATCAAATCTACAATATATATATATAAACAGCATCCATGCATAAAGCACGACATACTTCATACAATCCATTAGTTAGTTCAAGATACAACAGAGACCAACCGAATCCGTTCATGATACATATCAAAACAAGTCTATGAGGTATTTGTAATCCGGTGGCGTACGCCAGTTCCTAAGGTGCTCATACTCCGGTAACACCGCCAAGTCACTTAATTCGTCGAAGAATTCCTCCCCTTGTTTCATGCAATTCTGGATGATGAACTTGCAGATATCAGCCTTGGCATGTTTCAAGGTTAGTGGGGTACACTTCAGTGAGTTCTGGCCTTTCACTGCTTTCTTGAGCACCTTCCAGCTGTTTGGCACTCCCTTAAGTACGTGCAAGCATACAAGCCACATGCATTGGATCCTATAGGTTGTTTGGCACACTGCACGAATCAAACAAAAGCATTAGAACGCATACATATTATGTATGAAAAGCACGACTGAACATCTGAAATACTTACTGGGTAATCACGTCAGATTTTAATGTGATTTTTTTCCTCTGCTTGCACTTTTCACTTTTTTCATCCCAGCAATCTGGATCCTTCAGGTAAGCCTTATAAGCACTGTAGGAAAAGTAAAAGGGTTAGCGACAATTTGAATATACGTAGGAAAACCATAAATGATCAAAAAGCAAAGGTGACTTGCTTTTTCAAGCAATCTTCAAAGATCTTGTACCCTTTTGTGTTTGGCACCATCAATGAGTCCAATACCAAGGCCCTGCCTAGGTGCGGTAAGATGATGAATGCAACCCAGTGGCCGCCGCTATTGTCCTTGCTACACAATTAGAAGAAGATGCATGTTACGACAATGAGAAGGCATGATCCTAGCCATTGAGCTCTACGTACATGTTCTCAAATTACCCAAAGTGGTAGGAAGCCATGATAGACCTAGAACCATCTGGCTTGGTCTTCTTCATTACTTCGTATATGTACCTTGACAATTTCACCTTCTCCTTTTCCATATCTTCCTTATATTTCTGGTCCCTCTGGCACTCGGTCAAGTCCAAATCCTCTGTCTTGAAACCCTTGATGACATTCTCAGCAATAAGAGTAGGAGAGAGGAAGAGTGTAGGATTGTTCTTTTTGCTGCTTACATAGGCCGACATCCTGGATGCACAAGTCATCGTGGCACAATAAGTATAGAGTTAACCTAGCTATACGAATCCAAATTTCTATGAAAGTCGCAATCATCACTTACAGAGAGAACATGGTGACTGGGACGATGTCAAGGTCTGCTCCCTGCAGTAATTATGCATGTCACGGAATTCCATGGGGAGTCGCAAAGTTTCACCACCGGGCAGGTGGAAGTAAGACGGGGGAATCTTGACGGTGAAACTGCTCATGCCGACTTTCGCCGCTTCCATGTACCAAAGATGGAACCTCCTTATATCCCATTCTTCTAGATCAAGGAGTGGACCATAGTTTCCATGAACTTCCCATGAACGTAATGGCCAGGATACTCATTCATCGTGGAAAGTAGATCCCGGTAATCAAAACTAGGCACATCCCTTGGAAAATAGGGATAAAAATGTTAGTAGCAATCTAATGGATGGAAAGGTTAGCATATGGTTATGCTCAATGGTACGATACCTTTCCAACGGGAGTGATGAGGCGGCCTTGCCTGGATCCTTTCTCGGCGGGGAAGGACAATGGCTTGTGCTCGCCTCCGTACCTCCTGGTTGGCTAGCTGCAGAAGGTGGTGTCTGCGTCCCTGGTTCCTCCTCCGTACATACCGTTCCGCTAGGAGGGCCCGTAGCCTGAGTGTTGGGAGGTGGAGGTTTCTTGCTCCTGCTCGTCTGGCTTGGCGATGTGGTCTTGTCCCCCGATGGCGCCCCTGAACCCCCGCCTCACTGTTCTAGCCTGGAGGCAGGCTTTTCAGAGTATGGGGAGGGCTCGTGGCTTGAGGTATGTCCTTGCCCTTGTCCTTCCCACCTTTGCCTTCATCATCATTGTCGTTGTCACCCGGATCACCCTCCGGGGGACAAGACCCGGCAGCTAAGGAGGGATGTGATCCTGTTGTTGTCAAAAGTGATGGCGTTGTCGAGGCCAGAGTATGTGTCGACGTAATGGGCTCAATATCCTCCTTATTCCATAGGACCTCTGAGCCCATCGCAGCTCCAAGGTACTTGACCCATTGTAAATCGGGAAGGTCCAATTCATAGTCATCGTGTTCTGCCATATTCCATGTTGGGATCACGACGACATAGTCCTGAGGGATATCTTTTAGGTTCAACTCATTGATTTGATTGAACCGAACTAAAAATCCATCGCCCACGTACAACTTCTTGGACCTTCCAAATGGGATCATGAGGTGGATGTGCAAACCCCCTTCTTCCTGGACCTCCTTGTTCGACAGCCTTGGTGATCCTCGATCATCGGCACCGGCTGGCGCTGTGGAACTTGAGGCTGCACCTGTGGAACTTGAGGCACGGGCAGGCCGGCCTCACGAAACATTTGTGACCTCATCGCCACCATCTTGGGGTCATTTCTCATCAAGGCTTCCTTTATCAACTGACTGATCATTTCTTTCATGCCTTGGTTGTAGCCTTTCTGATATATGCCCTCCTTGTACCTCTGCCTCGACTTGTACCTAGAAGGGTCAGATTGCCATGACTCGACCGCCTCCAGCTCATCTTCGATTGCAATCCATGAACTCGACCACGGTGCTCGGGGTTTTCTAGGACCTTGGTCAGCAAGTCATGGCCCCTGCAGACCTCGATGTTGTCCTTAGATTTGGCTTTCTCGATCAGAGCCTTCTCCAACTCAAGGATGTGTGGCTTGTTGAACTTGGTCGTGCCTGGCTTTAGCTTCTTAGGGTGGTGAGCATAAAAGAAGTCCTTGCCCCTGTAATCGATGCCTTCATACGGATTGGGTTCCCCGGCCGCTTGTCTAGCCTGTTCTTCTCTCTGCCAATGTGGCCTATGCCATGCAAAGCCAACCATGCCCAAGTGGTGGGGAGTCTTGTTCCTCTTTGCCAGCTCACTGAACTTGACACTGTTTTCCTCTGCTTCAGGGGTCGTTCTCATTCAGCAGAATTGGTCCCATACATGTGCCTTTACCATAGTGTACTTCTCTAAGGGTGACTTGTTCTGCTTCAGGTAGTCCCTGGTCAGCATGGACTTGAAGTTGCAGATTGCAGTGGACACCACGTGCATAGCATACGCCTCACACTTCACCATGTTGGTGTCCCTGGGATATGAGAATTTTCTAGTCACCACACCCCAGACAACTCCCTTGATGTCATCCGGGACAGAGTGCCAGTTCGGCCAAGTGATGTTCACGTACTCCTTGACTATGCATGACACTTGGTTGCTGAACCGGCCTATGACCTCAGGCAGCTCCAACGAGTTTCCCTCTGGCCCAACCACAAGGATCATGTGGACATCATCGTTCAACTCCAGCTGGTGTGTCCCATGTTGCCCCCTCCTCAGCTTCGTCTTTTGACCCTTTGATTTTGATGTGGAGGGCAGAGGGACTTCTACGTTTGTGGACTGTTCTTCCTCACTGAACTCCAACTGCTGAGGCACCATCGGGAGCTGTTGAGGAGAGGTACAAACATCAATTGTTGCACACTACATTGGAATTGCCGAATCAAATGAGGGTCGATGCAACTACCTCTTGCCTTGTCGACTATGCACTATGACCTTCCTCCACCGGATCATAGGGCGAATCATCGTCCTCCTCTAGGCGATGCTTCTTCGGTCATGGGCTCACGGACACGCTGCTCTCATAGCTAGTTGAAGAAGAATTGGGGATAGGGGTCCGCCATTCGTGGAAATGGTCCTCCTCCATTTGAAAGGTATGAAGAGCAGATATTTTAGTTGTATACATATATATAGACAAAACCGTATATAAGATGAGTAACAAGCTTATGAATAAAGAAATGAATTATGTAAATAGTGTTGGCTCATATTTGCCCCATTGTCATCATGTCGCTTCTAAACTGGTTGCTTGTTATACAAGCCATCCTAGTCTAGTAGCTTATCAATAGGGGGCATTCAATCATCATCATCGCCGCTGCCTCAGCTAACAAGTTCAAAAAGAGTCCTCATTGCATATGCCACTGCCTCAGCAAACAAGTTTGAAATGAGTCATCATTGCATATGCCACTGCCTCAGCAAACAAGTTTGAAAAGAGTCATCATTGCAAATGCCACTACCTCAGCTAAGTGTAGTAGAGTAGTAGAAGAGAAGTAGAGAATAGAGAAGAGTAGTAGAGAGTAGAGGAGAACTATTGAGTAGAGAAGTATTCTTAACCACAGCGGGCAGTAGAGTAGTAGAGGAGTAGAGAGGAGTAGAGGAGTAGAGAGGAGTAGAGTAGTAGTAGGACAGTAGTGACATATGCATCAATGGAGAGAGTTCAGTTCAGTTACTGAATCACAACTGAATGCAGCACAACTGAATGACAGTTTAGTTCAGTAGTAGTGTCAAAATGACAGAGTAGTCATAGATAGAGTAGTAGAGAGAGTTCAGTTTAAGGAGGAGTAGAGGGCTAAGACCTTCAGCCATCTCACAAAATCGTCCCCGAAGGGCTCAGTCCTTTGGTCATCTCACAAATCAACCTTGAAGGGCTAAGTCCTTCGATCATCTCACAAATCGACCTTGAAGGGCTAAGTCCTTCGGTCATCTCACAAATCGACCTCGAAGGGCTAAGACATTATAGGAGTAGGGTAGACCAGCATTCTTAACCGCAGCGGGCAGTAGAGTAGTAGAGAGAGTAGAGAGGAGTTCAGTCTTGTAGTAGAGAGAGTAGGCAATACCAAAATAGGACTGAACTGAATAAAACTGAATGCAGTTCAGTTACTAAATAAAACTGAGTGACAATAGAAAATAGCATCATAGGCAGTTGCATATGCTCAGAATTTTGCTAAAATAGCATCATAGGCAGTGTAAAAACAAGTACATCATTTGACACAACAGAAGCATCATAGGTAGTGGCATATGCTTAGCATTTCCCAAAATAGCATCATAGGCAGCATTTTCCCAAAATAGCATCATAGGCAGCAATTTCCCAAAATGACAATTAAAAATGCAGCAGTAGTTCAAATGACAGTGACAAATTCATCTCAAAACCTGGCATTAGTGGAGTATCATAGTAGGCTAGGAGGAATCAGAGTATCATCATAGCATCATAGGCAGCATTTTCAGTTGTAGACAGTGGCATATATGCTCAGCAATTAAATAGCATCATAGGTAGCATCATAGTATCTCAATTCCATCAGAGTAGACAGTGACTGAATCACAATTCAATTCAATTCAGTGCATTCAACATTTACACGTCAGGTATCTCAAAATAACAGTTCATCTCAAAATGACAGATATCTCAGTATTAGCATCACAGATATCTGAGTATTAACAACACAGATATCTCAAATAATAATAGTTTAGCATCTCAGTATTAGCAAGCATCACAGAATAGCATCTCAGTATTAGCATCAGTGTTGCCAAGAACAGGGTGGGGAGAACCTGTTTGCATGGTCAATGGAGGAGCAGGAGTGGATGATGCAAGGTGGACGAAGTGGACGAAGAACAGGGTGGGGAAAACCTGGCGGTTGGAGTGGACGAAGTGGATGGCGGCGGTCAGAGTGGACGAAGTGGATGACGATGATCGAAGTGGACGGTAGCAGTCAGAGCTCCCAGCAGCGGAGAGAACGACAATGGTTCCACACGGACCTCCTCGGCGAAGAGGACGAAGAGGGGGTCCTTGGTGAGGCGCTCCCAGCGGTGGCTAGGGTTCTGACCAGGAGGTGTGGGACTCCCAGCGGCGGCTAGGGTTCTGACCAGGCGGCGGCACTCCCAGCACCACGAGCTAGGGTTCCACACAGGCGGCGTTGGACCTCCGATGACTGCTAGGGTTCCCGGAGCACGAGAGCGGGAGAGGAGAATGGCGGTGGCAATGGCGCGGCGATGGAGGCGGGGGAAAATTTCAGCAGCCCTTCGGGGTCGCTTTGAAATCGGCCGAAGGACTTAGCCGTTTTGACGGGGTGGGCTGCATATATATAGGTCCATTAACCGCAGCGGGCATCATAGGCGCCCGCTGCGGTTATTCAGTTTACCATAGCGGGCAGCTTAGGTTGCCCACTACAGTAAAGTTTTTTTGAATTGTTTAAAAAACACACTTTAAATTGTTTCAAATTGAAAATTAATGAATACCAATTTTGTCAAATTATTCAATATCTACATATTTTGTTTTTGATAACTTTTCATTTGAGAATTTTATGTTAGTTGAAATTTTGAATTTTCAAATTTTGACTATTAAATCAAGTTTCGCGACTTCACACCATCCTTCGTCTTGCCCTTGATGTCCAGTAGGACACCGATCGTGCTTTCAAAGACATTCTTCTCGACGTGCATGCAGTCAATGGCATGGGGTGACTTCAGTACTTTCTAGTATGACAGGTACTTGAAGAAGATCGACTTCTTCTTGAAAGGAACAGCGGGGACAACAGGCGATGTCGTTTCCTCCGTCGTGTCCCGCTTTTGCTTCCTCGTTTGTTTTGTCCCCTCCTCTGGTGGTGGCTTATTCTTCTTCTTCCCAAACTCGATATGGTCCAGATCCTTCACCATCTCATACACCTTTGCCCCCCAACTAGTCTGCTCTGGTGGTTCACACTGCGGCTCGTCCTGGTTGTCAAAGAATTGATTCATGACTTGTCTTCTAAACCTGTGGTTTGCACTGAGGAACCGCCTGTTCCTCATGTACACCATCTTGGTGGATCCCTTGAGGTCCCGTCGATGCAAATTACGCAGCCGGTCTTTCCTTTGAACTGCCCCGATAGTGAGAAGAGTCTGGGGTGATCGGTGATGGTGACAAAGATGATGGCTTTTAGGGTGAACTCCTCTTTGCGGGACACGTCAGCCATCAGGAACCCATCATCAAATAGCTCCCGCATTTCCTCCATGACCGGCTCTAGGAAAACATCTATATCATTGCCTGGCTGCCTAGGTCCTGAGATTAGCATAGTCAGCAGAAGGTACCTGCGCTTGTGACACAGATGGTGAGGTAGGTTGAGTATTGTGAGTATGACCGGCCAGGTGCTGTGCGAGCTGCTAAACTCACCGAAAGGGTTCATCTCGTTTGTGCTCGCGAACCGAATGTTCCTGGGCTCGTCGCGAAAGGTCGGATAGGCATTGTCGAAATCCTGCCACTGCTTGGCATCAGATGGGTGTTGAAGCATTCCAACGTCCTTCAGGCGGTCAGCTGATGCATGCCAGGACATGAGCTTGGCATCCTCTGGGTTCCCAAATAGTGCACGCAGGCGGTTGATCACAGGCAGGTACCACACCAACAGGGCCAGAATTTTCCTCCGTGTGTAACCCTTTCTTCCTCGTCCTGCCGAGCTGACATCTGCGTGGCCGCAGTGCTGGGCTTGGCCCCCTTCTTCTTCTTCGCACCAGCAGGCAAGGCCTCATTATCGTCTGCATCATCCACGTGACAGCCCGCATTCTTCTTGTATCGATTGGGGCCATAGCGTGGACAGCTCGTCAAACTCTCATACTCCGTGCCTCGATACAGGATGCAATGGTTAGGGCAGGCATCGAACTTCCTAAGCTTCATCGCCACTAGACGGATCAGCTTCTTCGCCCGATAGGTATTGGCTGGCACCTTGTTACCCATTAGGAACGTGGTAGCAAGGTAACTTAACATGCCGGGACTTCATCATCAGCATGTGGAGGTTGAAACGGAGCACCGTGCACTCATCCGGACATTTCCCGCCATCCTGGTACAGAGGATCAATCGACGCCTGCTTCATCTCTCTAAAATTCTCCAACCACTTCGGGTTGCCATACACAACATCGTCTTGATCGATGTGGTTGACTAAGTTCTTAAAAAGGTCCACATCCTCGGGGTTCTGCACATTAGCCTCCTGGCCATCTCCACAACCATCGTCCATCCCTCCCGCGAGTATATCCTCCACTGTGATGTAATCACGACTACTACTGTCGCTGCAGGCTGGCGCTGGCGCTGGCTCTGGCGCTGGCACTGGCCCTGCTGAAGATGAGATGGGCACTCCATGATTCTGGTTCACCGTCGTCGACGCCGGGCTCACTCCAGATGCACCGCCACGCGCCTCTTCCTCGTGACGAATCCAAACCATGTAATCCTTCTCAAAGCCAAACCGAATCAAATGAGCTTGTATCTTGCCGTGCTCTCTGAAGGCTTTTAGTTTCCTACAGTGACCACATGGACAGATGATTGTCTCGCCTTTCCATCTCTCAGCGTGAGCTTTAGCAGCATCCATGAACTCTTTCACACCAGCGAGGTCCTCTGGATACTTAAACACTCTATCGATCCCATACATCCATTCCGACCTGTCCATCGTAGCTGCGAACCACAAACATCACAGGAATTACAATCCAATGAGAGATTTCATGAAAAAAGCTTCAAAGGCACAAGCTTTCTCTCTCCAACATGCATCTAGATCTAGATCTAGATCTGGAAGGGGAGAGGCTCAAAAGTAAGGGAAAAAGAGAAAAAAAGAGGATGAGAGAGCCTTTGTAAATCTCTTGTGATGTCCTCCTCCCCCAAATCAAACCTCTAAACCTCAATTAAATGGTTTCTCTCTCTAGATCTAGATCTAGAATGGGAGGGGCTCAAAAGTAAGGGAAAAAGAGAGAAAAGAGGATGAGAGAGCCTTTGTATACCTCTTGTGATCTCCTCCTCCCCCAAATCAAACCTCTAAACCTAAATTCAGTGGTTTGGGCAATTTTTAGGGCAAAGCCTCTCCCCCCTCGTATTTGGAAGGAGAAGCCCATGGGGAAGAAGAAGGGGCTGGCTGGGATATTTATAGGCCCAGACTTAACCGTAGCACGCAACATTAAGCGTCTGCTGCGGTAAATAGGCATTTACCGCAGCGGGCGTCCTAAGGAGCCCAACACGGTTAACATATTTACTGAAGCGGGCGCTTTATGTTGCCCGCTACAATTAATCGTTAACCGCAGCGGGCGCTTCAGTGGCCGGCCGGGCGATGTCGGCCACCGAATAACCGTGACGGGCAAAAGTTGCGCCCACCACAGTGTGAACAGTAGCCTTGTCACGGTTGTTCATTTTGTATAGTAGTGTGAACCAAACAAATTAAGTAATTGGTCATTCTCGCACCATATATTCCCCCCAATCTATTTGCAATAATGTTTGCCTTTACCGGTGAGTGAGCTAAATGCATCGTAAATGTCACCTCAATAGTTCTAAAGTATTACTCTCTTCGTGCCTAAATAATTGCCGTTCTCGCTTTTTGAGAAACAAATGCCGATAATTATATATTAAAATATATAATTATTTATGTTAAGTAATTAGTATTATCAGAAAAAACTTTAAACTAGTTTTTTAATAAAATTATTTAGAGATATAAATATTATACATATTTTTTATAAATCTAGTCAAACTTATGGCAGACACACTAATGATGACACTTAATTAGAGATGGAGGGAGTAGATCTCAAAACAAAACCAAAGTCTCTAAATTTAGAGCATTAAAGTTTGGAAAAGCTGATCCAAACAGGCAGTAGCAAAGTTGTGCTTAATAAATCGTGCACCTCCCATGTTTCCGCGCATGATATCACGCAGTGGAGTGGTGGAAATTCATTTTTTGAGGGACAGGTCGGACGGATAACGGGCATCCGACGGGTGTCGTGGAGTGGTGGAGAAGGTCTACAGTACATACCATACCGCGTACCGTACTGTCACGCAATGCGCATTCGACGATATGCCTGCCAGCCAATCCGCGCTCGACAACAGGGGGGATCAAACCGTGGAAGTCAGGCTCTCAGACCGTGGGACCCACCATTACAGCCAGTACTGTACATGCTGCTCTACTCAGTACGCAGTAGTGGTGACGTATCCCTTGCATGCATGCACGAGACGATGATGGCTAGGGCAGGTGGAGAATTGTGAGGCAGGTCGTTCACGTGGAGAAGTTTAGGAATTCGTTTTCACCGTAACTCTTTGGAGGAAACAATGGTTTCATTGCGGGTGGTGCGTGTTTTTTTTTACGCTTCTCATCTCGATATAGCCTATAGCATCTGTACACACTCACGTCCACTCAATACACGTGCGTAACTCACACCACTCGTATATAAACAAACCTACAACTATACTCAGATATGAAGACCCGCGTCCTTTTTAACGTCACAGAAATCCTCTGATTCCGTTGGTGATTGGCACGTCAACATTCCCTTGTGGCTTCACGTGGGAGAGGCAAACCCTTGACAGTCCAAGCGGAGACTGTTTTTATTATGGCGCCACACCCCGGGTGCGAGGCCAGGAGTCGAACTCCCAACCAGTCGCTCGCACACCAGCAAAGCTGACCACTGCGCTATCAGCGCGTTTGAAACATCCTCAATTTTCCACGAAGGGAAAATACACAGAATGGTGAACAATATGATAGTTTGAAGCTCAAACCATCATATTATCCAGCAATAGTCGATACAGAAATTCATACATCGAATAAAAGAGTATAATTAGAAGGGATTATATAAATAGTTCATCGCCACACTGGCGGGATCATCAGAGTAGCGGCCGCTTCTGGGGCAGCTGCGAAAAGCGGAAGTACAATAAATCTCCAAAAGAAGCCTAAGCGTAGGAACGAGATGTCTACTCCTCATCGGTGAAGTCGGAGTCGGGTTCACCTGCCAAATAATTTTCAGTACGGTTTATACTGGCCACATCTCCCACCCTATGCTTTGCTTTTGCTATGTATTATTTGGTGGGATGCAAAGGATATAATCAAGCGACCTAAAATATGGTTGTGGTTTCCTATGCAGATAGTGAATAATATTATATAATATAATTCATCAAGTTTTAACCCATCTCATCCACATATCCAACCCATCCCATCACCATCACACACATCTCACCCTCTCGCGCTCAGTCGACAGGTCCAACTCCCTCTCGGAGCCTGTCTCAGCGGCTCACAGCCGGAAGGGTAACACTAGGGGGAGAATAGAAGGATTCATCTCACTACTCTCGAGAAGCGTGGGTCTTAGGAAAGAGTCATACCAGTGACTCACGGACTATATATATAGATTCATAAACTCTGCAGAGCGTGTACTCCCGTAACCACAAGATCACTATCATCGGCGGTGCCCCGCCTAACCTGATTCCGGCTGCTTTCTAACCGGTGCGATGCCACCCTACCACTCAGTACTGGGACATCCCGGATAGGTACCACTGGCACACTGAGACTGTGAGACATAGTACCGGGCCCCTGAGGTCACTATGTTGTCTAAGGAGGGTGTGGGTCTCCACGCCCTTACCTCCCGATACTATCTGCTAACAACCTATTAGTAGTGGCACCGTCCTAACTAGTCAGACATCCATCTCCCGCCCATACAAGAGCGAGTGGTGAGCACGTAAGTCCCAAGGTTCTGGTCCTCAAGAGATATCAGGTCCTAGGGGGATCAGACAGGATTATCTTCTCTTAGGGACTACAACAATCCGTGCTTCAACAGCACCTCCTACCCGGGGCTTCGCTCCATAAAGGTCCTCATCCCCGGGATCACCATATACCTCACCTTGTGCCCGCCACAAGCACCTCACACGGGAATGCCCAGAACACATTCCCCGGTAAGACTCGCCCACATGGCTCATCATAGAATCCTATCCGATCGACTCAACCCTCACCACACACCCAAGACGCACGCAGCACTCTCCCCGAGTAAAGTGGCACCACGTGCCTTAACCATATAACCCTACTCTCCACCACGCATCACATCACACAGATATAAGCATAGTAGAAGTAAAGCATCATAAGTAAATAAGCATGCGTCTAGCCTATCAGCGGGTGTGCAGGAGTAAGGTTGCGACAAGGTAAAGGCTCATCAAGCAATTCTACCATGCAACCTATCATCAGGTAATATTCATAAATAAAGCACTAGCAAACTAGATATTATGCCATGCGTAATAGGATCTATGAGGTTGGGTGGGGTGTGGCACCTACGAAGTCATCACCGAGCTCCTCCTCATACTCGTAGTCGTCCTCCTCAAACTGCTCCTCCTCTGAAACGAGACATAATAGCCGCGTTAGCGACTCCTATAGAGTCAACACAAAGAAGTAATAAAATTCAATAATTTTTCAGTGCTTGAATTTCGGGGATGTTACAGTCCTACCCCCTTATGAGAATCTCGTCCTCGAGATTCAAGAGTGTAACTTACCCTTCAAACAGGTAGGGGTAGAGCTTCCTCATTTCTGACTCTTTCTCCCAAGTCGCTTCCCGTTCTGTATGGTTGCTCCACTGAATCTTCAAGTATGGCGTGCTAGTGTTTCTGGTTTCCTTGGTGGTTCTATCCATAATGTGGATGGGGTGCTCTCTGTATTCCAGGGTGTCCTGAATATCTAGTGCCTCTGCGGGTATCGAATGCTCTGGCGGTTGTAAACACTTGCGCAGTTGCGACACATGGAACACTGGGTGCACTCCTGCTAGTTGCGTGGGTAACTCAATCCTATAGGCAAGTTTGCCAATTCTTTCACTGATCCTGTACGGTCCCACATACCTTGGTGCTAGCTTCCCTTTCACTGAATCTGACGGGCCCTCGAAGCGGGGAAACCTTGAGATAGACATAATCTCCGACTTCAAACTCGAGGTCCCTACGCCTCTTGTCGGCATAGCTCTTTTGACAGCTCTGGGCAATTCTTAGATTCTCTCGCACCTGGGCGACTCCTTCTTCGGCCTCCTTAATGGTGGCAAGGCCAAAGAATGATCTTTCACCTATTTTGGACCACATCAAGGGTGTTCTGCATGGTCTTCCATACATAGCCTCGAAAGGTGACATCTTGAGACTTGCCTGGTAACTGTTGTTGTAGGAGAACTCTGCAAAGGGCAAACTCTTCTCCCAATCAGTCCCATATTTTAGAACACATGCTCGGAGCATGTCTTCAAGAATCTGGTTTACTCTCTCCGTCTGACCATCTGTCTGAGGGTGGTAAGCGGTACTGTAATCTAGCTTGCTTCCTATTGACTTGTTCAGGGCCTTCCAAAACTTGGACGTATACTGCGGCCCATGATCAGATATTATGCTCTTAGGGGCTCTGTGCAGCTTGAGAATGTTCTTAACATATAGATCTGCCAGCTGGCCAACTCGGGCATCATTCTTGATGGCTAGGAAGAGAGCTACTTTGGTCAAGCGATCGACTATCACCCATATAGCATCGTGGCCCTTCGAGGTTTGAGGTAAACCCACTATGAAGTCCATAGATATGCTATCCCATTTTCATTTAGGTATATCAAGTGGCTTCAACAGCCCTGCAGGTCTCTTGTGCTTAGCTTTAACGCATTTACAAATGTCACATCTAGCAACATGACCTGCGATATCTGACTTCATGTTCTTCCACCAGATTTTCTTCTTCAAATCAGCATACATCTTAGTACTGCCTGGGTGGATACAACACTTGGAGTCATGCCCTTCTGATAAGATCTCATTGCGGATAGCTGGGTCTGCGGGCACACAGATTCTATCCTTGTACCAATAGGTACCTTGTTCATCTTCACTGAACTCTGGGCACTTGCCTTGTGTCAGGAGCTCGTGTATCTCCCAAATTTCTAGACAGTGGCGCTGGGCTTCACGGATCCTATCCATGAGGGTATAGTGTACACAGAGCTCATTCAACAGGCACATGAGGTATCACCTCCATCTGTAACTCATCAATGCCCTCTTGCAGCCCCTTGGGCAAGGCGGTGGTGAACAGAGCATGACAATGGCTTTTGCGGCTAAGTGCGTCAGCGACCACATTGGCCTTCCTAGGGTGATAGAGAATCTCTACATCGTAGTCATTGATCAACTCAAGCCAACAACGTTGTCTCATGTTCAGATTTTCCTAGGTAAAAAAGTACTTCAGGCTCTTGTGATCGGTGTAGATTTCACACTTGTTCCCAATCAAATAGTGCCTCCAAATCTTCAATGCATGGATCACCGCTGCAAGCTCAAGATCATGGGTGGGGTAACGCTGTTCGTGCTCTTTAAGCTGGCAGGAAGCATAGGCTATGACTTTCCCATTCTGCATCAGAACACAACCGAGCCCGAGGTGAGATGCATCGCAATAGACCACAAAGTCCTGGTGGATATCGGGCAAGGCAAGAACAGGTGTTGTGGTGAGCTTCTCCTTCAGAGTCTGGAAACTCTGTTCGCATTGGGGCGTCCAATCAAACTCTTTGGTCTTCTTCAGGAGGTTGGTCATGAGGTGAGCTATCTTGGAAAAGTTCTCGATGAATCAGTGATAATAACCGGCCAATCCCAAGAAACTTCTCACATCGGTCACATTTTGTGGCTGCTCCCATCTCTTCACTATCTCAATTTTAGACGGATCAACCGCTACTCCATCAGCATTGAGTATATGGCCTAGGAAAGCAACCTCCTCAAGCCAGAACTCACACTTGCTGAACTTGGCATAGAGCTGATGCTTTCTCAACTTCTCCAACACTATCCTCAGATGTTGTTCATGTGCCTCATGGTGGCAGAATAGACAAGAATGTCATCGATGAAAACCACCATGAACTTATCCAGCTCCTGCATGAACACTTTATTCATCATGTTCATAAAATAAGCCGGTGCGTTCGTAAGACCGAGGACACGACGGTGTACTCATACTGCCCATATCGGGTGACAAATGCTGTCTTGGGAATGTCCTCTTCTCTGATCTTTATTTGATGGTAGCCTGATCTGAGGTCAATCTTGGAGAAATACTTGGCATTGCGCAGCTAGTCTAGCAGGTCATCTATCCTCGGCAGGGGGTACTTGTTCTTTATAGTCATGGCATTCAGGTTCCTGTAATCAATGCACATCCTTTGCGTACCATCCTTCTTCTTAACAAACATAACAGGAGATCCCCAGGGCGAGGCACTGGGCCTAATGAACCCTTTCTCCGATAGCTCCTCAAGCTATTTCTTAAGCTCCTTAAGCTCATCAACTGCCATACGGTAGGGTCGCTTGGAAATAGGACTCGTACCAGGCAACAGGTTGATCACGAACTCAACATCCCTATCTGGTGGCATCCCTGGGAGCTCTTTAGGAAAGACATCGGGATACTCCTGAACTACAGGCACTTCCTCAAGTGACTTCTCTTCAAGGGCGCATAGCATGAAAACATCTGTCCCTTTGTTCGGCTCACATCTTATCCGACGACCACTTGGATGGGTTATGTCCACAAATCTAGGCGAGCAAGATATCACTCCCTTGTTCTGGGTTAACCAATCCATCCCTAAAATGACGTCTAGGCCTTCGAAGGGTAGCAAGGTAAGATCAGCAAGGAAGGTAAGACCCTCGATCGTGATACTCACTCCCTTACAACTTTTGGTACAACAAACGTTGCCCAAAGGTGAACTGGTGTATAAGGCTTCTTTTCATGGAGTGACAGGTATATGGTGTTCTTGTGCAAACTAGGTAGATATATAAGAACATGTAGCACATAAATCAAACAGCACGGATGCCTTAACTCCATGCACTAAAGACATACTATACACCACATCGGGGGCACTCTGGGCAGCCTCTGCTGAGATGTGGGTGAGGCGGCCACGGGGTGCTCCAGATGGCACCCGCTTGTACGAGGTGCCCTAGTTCTGCCTAGCGGGCGCTGGTGTAGCAGGCGCAGCCTTGTTTGGGCACTCGGCTGCCTTGTGACCCAGCTGGCCACAAGCGAAGCAAGTGTAGGTCACGCCGCCTGTGGGGGTTGGCATGGCAGACCTCCACGAGCTACCTCCTATTGCGGCATGAGCGTACGCTTAGCGGTCCTGAGCAGGGCGGGGGTAGTTACTGGTGTGGGTACCACTGCCCTGGCTCGAACCGTGTGCAGCCTCCTGGGCGAAGCGAGAACGAGGAGGCTGAGACACCTCACCACGCGACCTCCATGGGGCAGGTGCGCGGGAGGTGCCTTCAGCACGACGCTTCTTGGCCTTGCCAAGCGCCTCCTTCTCCGCGAAAACCTCGTCGCGGTCCTTCTCAATCTCCATGCACCTGTCGATCAAGTCACACAGGGTGTGGCTCTTGGTGCCTGAGAGGGAGAGCCTGATGCGGCTAGACAAGCCCTTGCGGTAGTAGTACATCTTCTCCTTCTCAGAGTTCACCACTGAGACGAGTGCATAGCACAGCAGGTTAGTGAAGCGGGTGGTGTACTCATGCACCTTGTCACCTCCCATGGAGACATTGCGGAACTCGTTCTCCTTCTTCTCCAGCGCGCCCTTGCGAATGAAGAACACGAAGAACTCCTCCACGAACTCGTCCTAAGAGATGTTGGCAGGGTCCTGGTGGGTCTCACAGAGGCTGTCCCACCAAGATCGCCCAACACCCACAAGCTGGTGAGTTGCCAAGCCAACACACTCCTCGTCCGTGCAGGTGGTCAGGTCTAGCTTCTTCTCGATCTCCGTCAGCCAGTCATCAGCGGCGATGGGGTCAATGTTGGTGCCATCGTACGTTGGAGGCCTCAACTTGAGAAAGAACTCCAGCTTCTTGTAGTAGTCATTGCATGGATCCCTATGGTGGGGGTGCAGCACGCTCTCAGCTAAGACCCGAAGAAGCTCGGTCTGCTGAGCCATCACATCCGCCAAAAGTGGCATGGGGGCTGGTGGCGGAGCTACATCTCCTCCAGCGGCAGGCTCGGGCTCAAGCTCAACAGCAGGCTGTGGCGGTCCTCCAGCCGCACCTCCAGCAACTGGTTCTGGCTCAACAACCGGCGGTGGTGGTGGGTGTGCAGGTCGAGGGGTGGCAGCGCGGGGTATCTCCTCAAGGACGAGGGGTATGCGTCCAACGCGTCCACGACCACGTCTGCGTCTACGGCCCCTGGCGGGCACTGGTGAAGAAGAGCGGTTGCTCAGGCGGCTGGCACGGCGAGTGGACATCCTGCTTAACATAAACCTCAGATTAGGGCGCATGTGCGCGTGATATAACTTCGATATTAATGATGTAATAATTAAACTGGCTTAACATACTTAAAAGCATTTAATTCTATCCAACACTCATACAAAGAAGCATGAAGATCCAATAAGATGCGATAAAACCCGAATCATCCATTACATCAAGTGGGTACAAGGCGATGTCTCTAGCAGCTACGCTAGGAGACTCGTGAGAAACGCACTACACGCAGGTAGTTCTAGCAAAAGGGGTGGACAATTACTCATCAACATGGTAAGCCTGGTCATTTGGCCAAATAGGGCCCATCATCTCCCGATCCTATTCCACACTAAACCATCCCTAGGGGCTGGTCCAGACTGTAAGCTGCAAAAGGGATACCAATGCCAGAAGCTTGGATCTGTTCGTCAGTCATTCGAAGGCGAGAGACATAACAACGGGCCTCCTCGAGCTGAGGGGTGGACACTGACTATCCGCTAAGTCCAGTGGTGGGGCACCCACTCAAGTTGAGGCGAGATTGCCCCAGCTCGAATGTCTCAACTCTGACCTTCTTACGGGCTTGTAAGGGAAGCTCGTCTTGCAGTTCCTCGTACTCCCTGACTCTCTTGCGATCTAACCTCTTTCAAGCCTCCATGGTGCGTTTGAGCTTGTCCATGAGGTATGCCATCTTATGGACATAGTTGATCAGGTGTCCCAGGTTGTAGTAAGCAAGAGTGTACTCCTGCAGTAACTTCTCGTGTTGAGCCTTGCACTGCTCACGGAATTTATCCCTGTAGGCGGCATCTTGACTCTTCTCCTGGAATCTCTTTGCAATGTTTTCGTTCTTCTCAGCTATAGTGGTCTCAAGCTCTCCAATCTTCCTAATGAGACGGCTGTCATGGATCTGCAGCTTATCCATCTTGTTCATCAGACTGGGGATCTGGTCCCGGTGAGTGTGCTCCTTGCACGCCAACTCATGCTCTAGGTCTGCAATTTTCTGCTTATAGGCTGCCTCCTTATCTTTCGACTTGCGGATCCTCTCGTCAACCTCCATTAGGTAGCAATGATCACGGTGTCCCTTTCGCTCCAACTCAGCAATGTACATTTCCTGACACTGCAGGTACATCAAAGAGGTGCGGTGGCAAGGGTTACAGTCAACTCTGATATTCTGCTCAGTGTAAGCGATCTCCTCCCAAGCACCCTGCTGAACGTCGAGGGCACAAGGAAGCAGATGAAAGCAACTCTTCTTCAGGTAGTCAGCCCCGTTGCGCAGCACAGTGTGAAGTGCCTGGCACGAAACGGTCTAAACACATATGCCGGTGTCGTTGTCGAAAGCGAAGTCGGTGAAGGCGGCAACTCCAGATAGGTTCATGCTTGTGGGCACGTTGATATGGACTGCCTTATAGCCCTCGATGCCTCCTCTAAGGGCGGGCTTGCCGCAGCAAAGATACTCGACGTTCTCCACGGGAACACCAAGCTCGGTGAGAACCTCGCGAAGCACATGAGCGTAGCCCCCATACTCTGTCCCGTCGAGTCTGTACTCAATGACATCCATCGGCGGCAACGGACCAAGCGGCAAGTTGGGGTCCATCTGCAGGTTGACACGAGAATGGAGTTAGAAAACTTGCAGAGAGAGGTAAGCCATGCATAAAAGCGTATGCAGTGGTCGATGTATAACCGAGGGATTTCAAGATTCTCCTAATTCTATCGTCCAATCCTATGGGTCTCGTCCTAGGGTCAAGCATGGCTCTAGTACCAACTGAAACATCCTCAATTTTCCACGAAGGGAAAATACACAGAATGGCAAACAATATGGTAGTTTGAAGCTCAAACCATCACATTATCCAGCGATAGTCGATACAGAAATCCATACATCGAATAAAAGAGTACAATTAGAAGGGATTACATAAATAGTTCATCACCACACTAGCGGGATCATCAGAGTAGCGGCCGCTTCTGGGGCAGCTGCAGAAAGCAGAAGTACAATAAATCTCCAAAAAGAAGCCTGAGCGTAGGAACGAGACGTCTACTCCTCATCGGTGAAGTCGAAGTCAGGTTCACCTGCCAAATAATTTTCAGTACGATTTGTACTGGCCACATCTCTCACCCTATGCTTTGCTTTTGCTATGTATTATTTGGTGGGATGCAAAGGATATAATCAAGCGACCTAAAATATGGTTGTGGTTTCCTATACAGATAGTGAACAATATTATATAATATAATTCATCAAGTTTTAACCCATCTCATCCACCTATCCAACCCATCCCATCACCATCACACACATCTCACCCTCTCGCGCTCAGTCGACAGGTCCAACTCCCTCTCGGAGCCTGTCTCAGCGGCTCACAGCCGGAAGGGTAACACCAGGGGGAGAATAGAAGGACTCATCTCACTACTCTCGAGAAGCGTGGGTCTTAGGAAAGAGTCATACCAGTGACTCACGGACTATATATAGATTCATAAACTCTACAGAGCGTGTACTCCCATAACCACAAGATTACTATCATCGGCGGTGCCCCGCCTAAGCTGATTCAGGCTGCTTTCTAGCCAGTGCGATGCCACCCTACCACTCAGTACTGGGACATCCCGGATAGGTACCACCAGCACACTGAGACTGTGAGACATAGTACCGGACCCCTGAGGTCACTATGTTGTCTAAGGAGGGTGTGGGTCTCCACGCCCGTACCTCCCGACACTATCTGCTAACAATCTAGTAGTAGTGGCACCGTCCTAGCTAGTCAGACATCCGTCTCCCGCCCATACAAGAGTGAGTGGTGAGCATGTAAGTCCCAAGGTTCTGGTCCTCAAGAGATATCAGGTCCTAGCCTATCAGCGGGTGTGCAGGAGTAAGGTTGCAACAAGGTAAAGGCTCATCAAGCAATTCTACCATGCAACCTATCATCAGGTAATATTCATAAATAAAGCACTAGCAAACTAGATATTATGCCATGCGTAATAAGATCTACGAGGTTGGGTGGGGTGTGGCACCTGCGAAGTTGTCACCGAGCTCCTCCTCGTACTAGTAGTCATCCTCCTCAAACTACTCCTCCTCTGAAATGAGACATAATAGCCGTGTTAGCGACTCCTATAGAGTTAACACAAAGAAGCAATAAAATTCAATAACTCCAAATGCACTCATACATAAGCCGAAGTTTATGAATTTCTGAAGTTTATTCTATTTTCTAAAAAAGAAATAGGGCGGATTAATCTGGACGCGACACGTGGTAGCCTGCGAATGGGCCACGTGTCAAAAGAATTAGAGACTGAGATAATCGGCAAGGGAATGGTTATTATTTTGTCCTCAGCATTGCTTCTGCCGATAACGCTGAAGAGCTGTTACCGATGAGTGGTTGCCAATGAAGGGTGGATTGGTCTGAGTCGTTGCCGATAAGGCCGAAGAGCTGTTACCGATGAGACAAGCCAGAGGTTAGGAGGTTGTTGCCGATACCAGGGGGTATGCCGATGGAAAATAAACGGTCATCGGTCAATTGATACCAGGGAGATTGTTGCCGATACCGGGGGTATGCCGATGGAAAATAAACGGTCATCGGTCAACTGATACCAGGGAGATTATTGCCGATACCAGGGGGTATGCCGATGGAAAGGTAAACGGTCAACTGACAGGTGGGGCCGGTCATTGGTCCAGCTAGGTCCACGTGGCCACGTGGACGTGGTCCAGCAGGCGGGGGAAAATTTTCCCCTCTCTGCCTCGCGTGGGCGGTCGGGCACGGCGCTTGCCGGCGCGGAGCAGGGGCGCGGCGGCTGCAGGCGGTGCAGGCCAGGCGGAGCTACAGCTAGGGCTACGCAGAGGCTTGGCGGAGGTGACTGCAGGGCTCAAGCTGGCTGGCGGGCTTTTGGCATAGCGGCGCACGCGCGTCGGCAGCGGCCGGCGGTGGATGACGATGGCGGCGAGAAGCTCCGACGAAACTCAAAATTGACCCCCATCTTCTCCTCCTCCTACCTGTGCGGAGCAGCTCGGAGCTCCAGGGGACTAACGTGGTGCTAATCGGAGGCTCACGGGGGCGCACACGGTGTGTTGGCCGCAGCGGCACTCCGGCAACCGGAGTCCGGGGAGACCGAGGCCGGCAAAGGTGCTAGGCCCCGTCAATGGTCCATGCCGGCTCCCTAACCAGGTCAACTACGCATTCAACGGTGCGACGGACCTACTCGTGGAGTTAATGCGGGAAGAGGTGGCCGGAGAGAGCGGGAATGCGGTGGTGCACTGGCGGCGGCTGTGGAGGAGCAGGGCGAGAACGGTAGCGGCCTCACCTTCGTGGCGCGTCGGTGCTGGTGGTGGCTTGGGGATGTGGAAGCCGAGCAGCAACGGCGGCGGGTCATGGTGGTCAAGCAGAGCCGCCGGGTCCTCCTAAGGCGAGCAGCAATGGTGGCGACGCGCAGGTCCCGCTCCGGCAGCGGCAGCTCTTTCCCGCCTCCCTCTTCTCCTCTTCTTGCTTGGACAGGTGGGTGGCAGTGCGGTGAACCGGCAAAGGCGGCTGGGCATGGAGGAAACCCTAATGGCACCGAGCTTGGCTTATATAGCCATGGCAGCCGACCATGGACAGCGGGGATGGAAGATGCCTATTGGGCGGTCAGGGGCGCACACCGATTGGGGTTAGGGTTTTGGAGAAGCACGACGTGGTCAGGCAGCTAGACGGATGGTGCGGAGCATGGCCGTACGCGGGTGGACGGCGAAGCTTCACTGTTCCACTTCTGGAATGGCGGACGGGATGTCGCGGGCGGTTGGCAGGCCGCGCGCGTGTGGGCGAGCGCGCTGGCGGCAGTGCGGCAGCGCGTGGTCGTGGCAGAGGCAGGCCAGACTTGGCCGCGAGCGCGGGCAGGCAGGCCAGTGTGGCTACAGAAGTAGGCCGAGCTGGGCCGCTTGGGCTGCTTTGGCCTTTTCCATTTCTATTTCTTATACTACTAACATCCATGCCACAAATCCTTGTTAAATATGTTAGTGACCATGGTGCACACATCATGGTAGGTCCACTAGGATCTCATGGGTATGTTGGAAGCCAAGTCTGTTGACACCGTTTTTCGTCACGTGTCAATAAGGATCGGGAGACTAAACTAAATCGGCAAGAAGGTGGTTATCCAGTATTGCTTCTGAGTTGCCGATGGATGATTGCCGATAAAGGACATGTTGATCTTGTACATTGCCGATGAAGCCAGAGGGCTGTTGCCGATGGAGTGAGAGGCATGGTTGCCGATGAAAAGCAGAGCTGAATCATTATCCATGGGTTTTGCCGATGGAATCTACAGAGATGAGGAGCGTGCCGATAGAGGTTTCATCGTAAGCAATGGATAAGGAAACTAGCAATATTTATGCCAGTATTTTAATAGTTTACTTTTGAGTCCGACCTTGGTATAAGTCATTATTTTTTATTCCTTAGAGATAAGACTTGTTTAGGTAATACTTTGTCGTGTCTGTTTAGGACTCATAGTACCAGGGTATAAATATGTACCGGGAGGCAATGTAAAAAAGGTCAACCAATCAAATACAACAAATCTATTACTTTTATCTACTTTTCAAGCAATCTACTTTTCGATGACTTCGTCACCAGTACCTTTTCCTTTTCAACGAGTTCTTTCAAGAATCGACGGGCTGCATCAACTTGATCTTCGGCGACCTTGCAGGTTCCGCGTCTACCGAGCACGATTCAGGCTTTGACGTCCAGGCGTATCGCTGTCGTCTCGTCTGATCTGTTCAACAGTTATCGAGTATCATCTGAGCTTTGACGTCCGGGCGTATCGCTGTCGTCTCGTTCGAGTTTTATTCAAATTTATCATCCTTGTCGATTAACAGGTCAAATCGACTGGCACGCCTTGATATCAAACTTAGGTATTAGCCCGGTGTGTTTGCAGATCCAACGCCTTTTTGCATCAACACATCTTTTGGCACACCCGGTGGGACCAAGTCAACAGATTTATCATGAAGAATACTACTGATATCACTCCAGAAAACATCATCGAGATATCAGAATCAGATCTCAAGGAGGATCAGAGGCAAGCCATGGAGAAAGCTATGGAGGATTACAGGCAGCTCTGCTTGAAGTCTTTCAGCATGAATAGGGGAGGAGAAGTCATCCAGAAGCAAGATCTGCCGTTGCCTCGGTAGGTAACCTTTGACTCTAACCCTGGTAAATTACAGGAGATGGTTAATTCTGCATTAAATCAAGCTTTGATCAACCACTCCACCGTGCTGTCCAATACTGTCTACAATGCTGTTGTGCAAACGTTAAGGGACGGACAAGCATCAGGGTATGTCGGGCCGGCATATCATCAGCCGGGATCGGCATCTACCAGTACTCCATCGGCAACTCTAGCCGTTGAGAGTATGGAAGCGCCTACTCTTTCAGCTATATCAGGACCATCCGTCATTGAAGCCACACCGATAGGATCAGATCTAATATCTCAGGAGAGGCCTGGTACCCAGTTGAGCACAGATCTATCGGCATCGGTAATGTCAGGTCCTTCAGGTCAACATAGTCAAACTGCTGCTAATTGGTGGGGGTACGGTATGCCTCCAGGTCCATCTACTGCCAACTCTGGACTGCCTCAAGTGCATGATGTAGCAGGGAAGGGTCCAATGACATCGGCTACTCCAATTCGGCCGGTGGCTCAAGCGCCGCATTATTCTACTGTACCTCCTGCTATACAGCCATTATCAATGGGATTCTACGCACCTCCTCAACAGATATCTTATGCGAATCCATTGACTAATCCTCCACCAGTTCAATGGAGAGCTTCCACTGCAGAGCACCCCGTAGTACCATTCATATCTCAGTCTGGATTACCTGCAATTCAGGGCAATTATGCTGGCTATCATCCATCTATACAAGAGCATCAATTGTCTGCAAGCCACCAGCCATCGGCAAGCCAGGTGCCGATGAGTTACAATCTCAATTGGTCAGGGCAAGCGCCAATTCAGCAATCTGCTATTCAACCAAGCTACCAAGCAATAGGGACTCAACGGTATAGTCCACAAACAACTTTCCAGGAACAAGCATCGACAAAACAGCCAATGAACTTTACTCCGCAGATTGGTGCCGTGAATATGCCGATTTATCCAAGCCAAGTGCCACAGGGGTATGTAGAAGCATATCAGCCAATGCCTCCAGTAGAGATCCAGCCAGTGCATCGGCAAGATCAGGATGCACTCTTGACCGATAAGATTGCAGAGGTGATGAAAGAACAATTTGGGATTTAGGCCAAGATCGATACTTACTCTTATCGGACTCCATACCCTTCATCTTATGATTCAATTCCTTTCCCGAATCGGTACAAGGTGCCAGATTTCACTAAGTTTTCTAGGCAAGATGATACGTCAACAATGGAGCACATCAACCGATTCATTATCCAGTGCAGGGAAGCAGCGAACAGGGATGAGCTGAGGATCCGTTTGTTCTCGTCCTCTTTGTCTGGATCAGCATTCGCATGGTTTATATCATTGCCACCGAACTCTATTCTTACTTGGACCAATCTAGAAAGACAATTTCATAAGTACTTCTTTGCTGGTGTCCATCAAAAGAAGCTTACCGATTTAATGAAATTAAGACAGCGAAGCGACGAATCGGTAGAGAATTTTGTGCAAAGGGTACGAGACATGAAGAACAAGTGCTACAGCCTAGTGCTTGATGACCGCCAGTTAGCTGGTTTGGCTTTCTAGGGTTTGTTGCCGCATCTCAGGGAAAAATACGATGCTCAGGAGTTTGAAAGTTTAAGTCATATTATGCAGAGGGTCTCTGATCAAAGTGCTCAAGCTCCAGAACATAGAAAGAGCTGGAACAAGAAGGTGTCCTTCATAGAGGCAGAGGGATCAGATTCAGATGAAGAACCAACTATCGGCCTTTGTGACGTCAAACGTGAATTTCTCTGGCTCTTTCTGACCAAAAGGACAAGATAAAGGTTTTTTACCTTTCACCCACTCAGCCAGGCCGATAGAATATTTGATCTGCTACTTCAAGAGGGCCAAATCAAGCTATCACCCAATCATGTGATTCCATCGGCAGATGAGATGAAGAAGATAAGGTACTATAAATTTCATAATGCAACTTCACACAGTACCAATGACTGCAAGGTTTTCAGATAGCAGTTGCAATCGGCAATTGAATCTGGGAGGATCAAGTTTGACAACTCTAAAGCTCAGAGGCCGATGAAGATTGATCAACATCCTTTCCCAGCAAACATAGTGGAGGCTGTAAACAAGACCAAAGTGTTGACATCGGTCAGCGCTAAGAGGAGAGCATCGGTGGATCCTAGAAATCAAGCAACTACCGATGACTTAAAGGGGAAAGAGATAGTTGAAGAAAGCAGTAGTTCAAGAAGGCCTCCTAGACCAGCTCCGTACAGAATTCCAAGTAACCGCTATCGGCATCGGCAAGAGGAGTTGCGTTGGGAAGCGTGGCATCGGCACAAAGACCATTGGAGATGCCCCTTCTTCATCTATTGTTGGGAAGAAGGCATTAAATTGCCTACTGTTGATAGTTGCCCCGAGTGCAATGGTTATAATCGAACCGATCGGGCAGAAAGAAGGCTGCGCTATGGTGATCGGAGCAGATACATCGGTAAGCCGATCAGAGAAGGGGTATCGGTACATGATCGACTGGGGGGCAGGACCAGTGTACATGAAAGGTTGGGCAGCCATGCTGACTGTTTGCTGATGAATCAAAAGGAGCTTGAGGAGATGACCAATGCGGGAATCCTTGATGAAACAATATTCTGCAAGGATCCCAATACAAATTGCCCAGGTTCAAGTGCAAAATTTATCAACCCATCTGGAAGACGAAGCTTCCTCAATGGTGCCCTAAAGGTTTAACGAGGACTCAAAAGAGGAAGATGCAATGTGAGCACAACGAGGAAAGTTCCCGTTGAGCAAAAGATCAAGTATGACGGCTGAAGCGCAAAAGTGAAGGTCCATCGGCAGACATTAACATGGTTTTCCTATTGCCAATGAGATTCTTAGCACTTGCCAATAAAAATATATATATAGATAAAGTGCTTGTTCAAAAAGAATGTATCGGTACTACGTTAATGTGAAGTTTTACAAATTACCGATACATCACATTGCCGATGAAAAGGGAGGTTTACAAGTTTAGCAATGAATGGATAGTTGATATCGCACGCAGGCGAATTTGGTCAGCTTCCTCTAGTATCTTTGCATCTTCATCGGCATTGCCTTCAACTGGCTTGATCTTCTTCTTGAGCGCCAGCGTCTTGAGGACTTGGTTGTCCCTTTCTTGCTGAAGAGTCTTGACAGCTTCGGGCATTTGGGCCTTCTCATGATTTGCTGCGTCCAAGGCTCCTTCAATCTGTCTTAGCTCCGCTAACAGGGCTTCTCTTCTTGCCGATAGTTGAGCAATCTTGTCCTCCAGATCTGCACAAGAGGCTTCTAGCTTACCGATGTCTTTGTGCTTCTCATCAACAAGTTGCTTATGCTTCATCATGTCCTCCTGGAGTTTTGCCTAAGTGGCTCTATCGGCAATCCGCTGGGCAGCCCTCTGATACTGCAACTGCCGACTCTCCAAATGTGCAGCTTGGAAGAGTGCTTCCTCGACATCGGCAGGAATATGACCTCGAATTCCTTTAAAAGTTGCTCTTGCAGAATCAGAATCCTGGATCAGTAAAGAGGTCTCCTGTTGCAGCAAGGATAATAGCATCTCCAGTTTTGACTTGGCTTCAGGTGATAGAATTCCAAGGGCTGGAGCAGAGCTTTCTTTAGAATCTTCATCATCGGGAACAATCCCACTAATAGAAAAGGAAAACAGACTATCGGGGGAATCTTGCTCCTAAAAGGGAAAAGGTGATGTCAGCAGAAGAACCCAAAGTGTTAAAAGTTATCTAAGGGAGTTAACTTACCTATTTCAAGGCAATCTCTCGCCTTTGGCTCGAAGAAGCAACCTCAGGTACAATTGCCGATGATGTTTCTTGTGTTGGTACCTCGATTGGTTGCTGCTGCAACATCGGTGCTGATGAAGATCCTTGTATGGGTACAATGGCCGATGGAAGAGCAGTTGCCGATGGAAAAGTCTGCACAGATACGTCAGGCGATGTCGGGCGAAGCGAGGACGCCGACGGAGATGGTGTAAGTCTTGCCCGCTTGGATTGTGATTCTTCGCCCGATGAAGCCTTACGCTTGTGTTGTAAGATATCGGCATCAGACGGCTGGGGGGGCATCGGCAATGGATGGCTGAGGAATCAGTACACTTGGGACGGTTGCCGATGCAATTACTCGGTGCTGCAAGAGAGACAGATGAGTAAAAGTGCCGATCCAATAATCAAGGTTTGAATAAAGAATACCTCTGGAGAGTCATCAAGGACAACAAGGTGGGGCGATGAAGGTGCTGCAGGTGGAGATGAAGGGCGAATTACCGATGAAGATTCTAGTGGTGTAGAACTCGCGCCCTGAAATATGAAATCGGTAAATCACAGCAATCGGCATCTGCAAAAGAAAGTGAGGTGGTTACCTGAGATGTCTGTGCCAAAAATGTGACCAATTTGGTGCTCTTCTTGATACGACCACGGCCCACAGGAGCATCTAGCGAGGGAGCTTTATGGCCGATGATGGATACCGGGGAGATCGGCTGCAGCCGTATGACCTTGCCACTCTTACTTAATGTTGGAACTGGGTCATCGACCTGTTAAAAAGGGGTTAGTTGCCGATGGATTAAAGGGGAGTTGAAAGAAGTGCAGAGGGTCAGACTTACCGCATCGGCAGGGATGGCGTGATCGGAATCAATGAGATTCCAGTAAAGATGAGGAGATGCAAAGAATAGTTGCTCTTTCCATTCTTGCCACCCTAATTTGAAGGACTCGGTGACAAAAGAAGCTGGTACCCAATCAGTTAGATCGACATTAGAGGTATCGGCATCGGGAAGGAGAGTGACAATCTTGTGCCAATCCACACGGTTCGCAATAGTCTCTCTCGGTTTAATCACATCGGCGAAACAGAGGTTGATGGGTAGTTGTCCAAAAGCTAGTTGTCTTGCTACTACCGATGGATAATAGAACTCGTATGTGGGATTAATGTTCTTCCCGCTTCCAAATATGTTGACCGGGATGGCACGAGGGGTGATTATTGCACTAAGAATGTCAGCATCCTGATTCAAAGCCTCGTCGGTAAGGTTAAAGGAAAGAGGGAATCTTGCTGCTTCATCAACATATGGGACCCAGGCCCGAAGCTCAGAAGGGATGCCGATGTAGAATCTGTGGAAGAGATTGCTGATCTAGACTCTGTTTGCTTCTGCCCCTGGTAATACTGCCAGTGCTTCTCCAAAGTTGATAGGGGGGCGCGTTGCCGATTCTTCTTCCCCGAGTTGATAATCTTCAGGAAGACTTCGAGGGAATTGCTGGGCGAACAGATCAATGTGGAAATACTTGTGCATGTGGGCGTTCAACCACATATTGATGAACCACCAAGGGCCCCCCCAGATTGTCGATAGATTTGCCTTGCAGCAGCCTTTGTGACACTTGGTGAAGGAGGTGGTAGACTGAGCCAAGAAGGTATCGGCCCAGTGGGAGTCTGACGCCACTAGCCAATAGCTCTGCTGCAGGAAGGTGCATGTTGGTCGGTCCAACTGTTCTGTCGCAGAAAATAAATTTCTCAAGCCACATATTCAAAAAAGCTGAATGCTCCCTGTGACTGACTGAACCAGATTTCTTATATTCGCTGATATAACTAGTCCAGCCACCAATGTTCCTGGTAGTCAGCCGATGCTCAGGTTTTCGCTAGAACAGTGAGTTGTCATTGGCAGATGAGATGTCCAAGCCAGTGAGCAAGGGTGGGAGAAGCTGGCCCATGTTTGAAGATAAAGGCATTCAGGGTATCCGACCAGAAATAGGAGGCGGCAATTAACAATGACTCATTCCTCTCCATATCGGCAATAGATATCCTGATGCACTGTTCTAATTTGTGTTCCGCCCAATATAGCTCCATCGGTCTGGCAACCCTCAAATACCAATCTTTCCATCCCTTGGTGGTTTTTGGACAGGATCGGAAGGCATCAGTCCAGAATCCCAAGTCAAAATTCTGAGCTCTAAAGGGGATTCGATTGGTTTCTGCGTTTATGATGTCAGTTGGGTCTAGATTTCCCATTGGGCCTAGGCAGATAAAGTGATTCTGATGCGTTGGAATGAGAAGATTATTGCAAAGTTCCTGAGATTAAAGATTGGAAATAAGAAAGAGTCATGAACTGCGCGGAGAAGGAGAAACGAAATGTTAGAGGAAGGGCAAAAGAAGAAGACTAACCTTGGGGACGTCAAAACGGATAGCCATGGCCGCGATGAAGATGGAGAAGGCAGAGAATGCTAATGGAGGCTAAGGATCACCGTCAAGAGTGCCGATGATCGAGTTCGTCGAAGGATCGCCTGTTGATGTCGCCGCTGGAGAGAGAAAAGCTAGGGTTTGAATCACAGATGAAAAACGGGCCGCGGCGGAGAAAGCATTATATGGGCCTGTTGGTACAGGATCTCCACTACCGCACGCGCAACTCTCGAGGAGAAGTTCAAGCGGTTTGGGCAATTATGACCTGGAGGAAATTTTGGCGCATAAAGTATTTTATACTCCAAAATTGGAGGGCATGTGTTGACACTATTTTTCGGCACGTGTCAATAAGGATCGGGAGACTAAACTAAATCGGCAAGAAGGTGGTTATTCTCCAGTATTGCTTCTGAGTTGCCGATGGATGATTGCCGATAAAGGACATGTTGATCTCGTACATTGCCGATGAAGCCAGAGGGCTGTTGCCGATGGAGTGAGAGGCATGGTTGCCGATGGAAAGCAGAGCTGAATCATTATCGATGGGTTTTACCGATGGAATCTACAGAGATGAGGAGCGTGTCGATAGAGGTTTCATCGTAAGCAATGGATAAGGAAACTGGCAATATTTATGCCAATATTTTAATAGTTTACTTTTGAGTCCGACCTTGGTACGAGTCATTATTTTTTATTCCTTAGAGATAAGACTTGTTTAGGTAATACTTTGTCGTGTCTATTTAGGACTCATAGTACCAGGGTATAAATATGTACCGGGAGGCAATGTAAAAAAGGTCAACCAATCAAATACAACAAATCTATTACTTTTATCTACTTTTCAAGCAATCTACTTTTCGACGACTTCGTCACCAGTACCTTTTCCTTTTCAACGAGATCTTTCAAGAATCGACGGGCTGCATCAACTTGATCTCTGGCGACCTTGCAGGTTCCACGTCTACCGAGCACGATTCAGGCTTTGACGTCCGGGCGTATCGCTGTCGTCTCGTCTGATCTGTTCAACAGTTATCGAGTATCATCTGAGCTTTGACGTCCGGGCGTATCGCTGTCGTCTCATTCGGGTTTTATTCAAATTTATCATCCTTGTCGATTAACAGGTCAAATCGACTGGCACGCCTTGATATCGAACTTGGGTATTAGCCCGGTGTGTTTGCAGATCCAACGCCTTTTTGCATCAACAAAGTCCAAGGTTAGTTGCGCATATATATACACATGTGATAAAAGGTTATTCGATTTTATTAGTCATCACATAAAATCGATAAGAAGCAAAACATTCTTTGGTAAATTAAATGCGATGCTCATGCTAACCTTAGGTGTTACTTGTACAACTATTGGGTGGTTGCCTACATGACACTCGCCATACATTGGTATACTTTAGAAAAAATTTTGAAAGTTCGTGTTTTTCGGTGTTTGAATTTCGGGGATGTTACAGCATTCGCGGGCGGTGCATGTTTCACTACTAAAACGAATTTGCGCAGCGCTGCCTTGAAGGCCTCCGTAGCGGGCACCTATTTCTGCCCAACACGATTAATCCCGCAATTTAGCGTGACCGACATTTTTTATTTACTGTAGCGGGTATCTTTATCCAGTAAATCGATTTATCACAGTGGACTTCTTAACATGTCCGCTGCGGAAAATACTTATTTTTCATGATGGACGTCATAAGAAGCCCACCATGGTAAATGAATTTACCGTGGCGGGCAACTTTAGAAGCCCGTTGCTAGAAAGGTCGAGGCCCATTAAACCCGAGCCACAAGCCCGATCTTCCTCTTCATATATGTAAGTGCACTTAGGGTTTCACCCCTCAATTTCACATTCGGTCGCACCTCACCACACTTTCCCTTAGTCAGCCACACCTCCCCCACACTTTCTCCTCTCTCTCAGTCTCTGCCAAAGACTGTGAGCTCGACCTTCTCTCATCCTCCGCCACGTGCGAGCTCGACCTCCTCTCTCTCTCAGCGAGCTCCCCATCCCCATACACCAGAGACCGCGCGGCGGATCGGGTCCCCTCCTCACCTATGGTGGATCCGGCGAGGCGGAGCTTTTAGGCGGTGGATCCGGCGAGGAGCTCCACCACGGCAACGGATCCCTCCCTCTCCATGAGCATGCGGTGGGCGCCTTCCTCCTCCAGTCTCTTCTTCGGCGGGGGCACGGCACCGGCGGCGCGGAAGGCTGGCATGCGGCCTCAGCGGCTTGGATGGAGGCAACCCTAGATGGGCTCGGCGGGCCCATGGATGGGCTCATGGGCCTATCTAGGGTTTACTCTTTTTTGGGTCACCATTAATCGTGGCAGGCATATGTAAGAGGTCCGCCCATGGTAAATACATTTACCATGGTGGGCACTGGCGTCCGCTGCAGAAAACCACGATTTCCTGTGGCGTTGCCTTCGTGGCGGACGCTGTTGCCCGCTGTGCAAAAATCAAAAGTGCCCACTGTGGAAAAAATTCTGTAGTAGTGTTTATCAACAAATTTTGTAATACACATTTGACGAAATAGCCATTTTTGTGCGTGAACTTTCATGCGAGGCTCAAATTCGCCCTTGAACTATCAAAACATCCACTTTAGTCCTTAAGCTTCTGATTTCTAGCCCAATTTCATCCAATCCCGTTCATGGCATGCCAAGTGGATAGGTGTATGTGCAACGAAAGAGCTTATTGCATATACAAGACATGACATATAGTCATGTGACTAAGTGGTCGACTTGTTGCGATTGTGAAGGACAAGTCGGACGATTTGAAGCGATGGACCGCGTGGTGGGATGCTTGAGCAAAAAGTTGGCGCCGATTGACCGATGCAATGGTGAAAATAAGTAGGTTCAACATCGATAGACCAATGAGGTCACATGATGATATGAAATGGATCATATCATTTATTGATCAAGGTTGGTGCATGTGTTGCAATGGAGGAGATGAAATGGAATTTACAAGGCAAATGTACGTTTTTAGAGCATTTAATTTCATCGGTCTAAGTTGACTGTATTTAAGATAGATAGCGGTACAGTGAAGAGGAAATATCTTTTTTAGTTACAACAGTTATCTAATGTGAACGGATCTAGCATACAGCCGAATGTTTGTCATCTAGGCCGTGTATCATTTTTTTTATGACGGTAGCCCAGTGGCCACATGACCTTAATATCGTATTTCTAGCATATTATTTATTTACTATATGCTGTGATAGTTAGTTCACAAATTCGTAGTGACACCATTGATCTAAAATGCTGGATCCGTCCCTGATCTAGTGCCACTACCCACTAAGTGTGGGTTTGAATTACATATGCATTGTGTTCAGTGAACATGGTGAGATGCATGAAAAAAACCCTTTTGTGAAATTACTAGCTGAGGTGCCAAATTTGCTTTGGTAAGCTAGTAACTTAAAAGGAAGAAAATGGTGATTTTTTTCTTCTTTTTGGCTGGGTAGTGGAGGTCTGCTCGGCATTCATGTGGCCTGAGCCGGAAAACTGCAGCAGGGAGCCGCGTGGGCCTGCGCGTCAGTGCGTACGACAGGGGAGTACGGCAGGGGAGCGCTGCTTCCAGGAAGCTTCGTGCTTCTGTTCTGCCTTTGCACGCACGAGACGAGACAGATGAAGACGGCCGTCCGTACAGAGCCGCTCGTTGTTGCGTCGCTATTGGCTGGCCTGGCTCCCGTGCGCCACCGTGAGAGAGCAGAGTGTTCGCGTGGGGTCCTCGTGTTTTCTGGGCTGTTCCGACCGTTGTGAGGGAGTCTGGCGACCGTTTGGGAGGGGTCATAATAAGTTGTGAGGGAGGCGTCATTTGTCTTTTTTTTTTTTCCAGAGGAGTCAAGACCCACTGGCTATCCAGGTGTACGAACTGCACCGAGTTTACAAAAGCCAGCGCCTCTCATCAACTCTCTACCCATGCCATATATCCAAATGTGCGATTATTGGTAAGTTTATTTCCCAAGGAGTTTTACATATTATCGAGACAATCATGGCGGCATTGTGACCTGCGCTGGGAAAACCCTAAGGGTCTAAATGCAAGGTCACTAGCCTATGCTAACTTGAGACATTGTCAGTTTGGGTAAGAATGAAGAATCTTCCCTTTGGCCAAACAGATTGGCATGATGGAGAAAATAGATGTTGACACTCAAGGTCGGCCATGGGGAGCTTTTTTTCGATCAACACAGAAGTTGGATGGATTTTCTGAAAAACAGAGAAAAGAAAGGTTCAAGGGCTTTAGCTGCGGTTCAGGTAGGCTGAGCTGCGGTGAATCGGCCCAACAGGCGTGGGAGAAGGACTGGGATGGGCCTGGCGTCGCCGGTCGGCCTAGAGGAAGGAAAGGGCCCAAGTCTGAAAGAAGGGGGGGAGGCGAGCTTCTTGCTCGGGCTTTTCGGCTTCTGGGCTTCACGCGCCCACGCTCCGCGCGGCTACTGGGACGACTTGGTTGGCCGGACGTGCCGGTGCGAGTTCAAGGCCGTGTCGAGGCGGTGCCACGGCGACGCCGGAGGTGAGGTCGTCGGCCGGTGTGGCTGCATCGTCCGAGTGGCACAAAGGCAGAGGCCAGGCCTCCGTGTGGTTGCGGTGGCGTCCAACAAGTTTCGTCGCGTGGATGCTGCAGCGGAGCGGACATCGCCAACTCCCAGCTAGAAAACTGGCGTGTGGCGGTTCGGCGCCCAGGGGCTGATGCTTTGGCTATTGGCTTCACGGGGTGCCGTGCCGCAAAGTGTGGGGTCGGCCGGAAGAAAGGAGCACTGCACCCAGCCCAATGGGCCCATCTCAGCCCAAAATGACTCCACTTTTCGTCTTCCTCCGCCTGCTCGGTGCGGCGCCTGGCCGGAAGGCGAGTGTGGTGGCCGGCACGGAGCTGCAACAAAACGCATGTACGTCCTTCCAAGCGTGGCGAATGTCTGGTCGGCATGGGTCAGGACCACGTGCGCACGCTGTGAGCAGGGTGGCAAGCGCGGGCCGCGGTTGTGCAGGGCGGCGGCGACTGCCGGGAGCTCCCGAGGATAAGGGAAATCGCCGCCGGCGTCTTCCACTCATCAGAGCGCCCCATCAACTGATCGCCGTCGCTATTAACCCGTCATGGACCACCGCGCCTTCTTCTTCTTCATCTCTCAGCCGAGAGCCGCGCCCTCTTCATCCCCTCGCCGTGGGCCACACCGTCACCGTCATCTATTGGAGACGAGTTTTCTTTGTTTTATTTTGTTTTTTTCCCTAGCAGGATTGAAGCCGTTCGTACAACAGTGGCGGAGCCAGCAGCTTTTTAAGGGATATTCCTCGGACGTCATTAAAAAGTTGATCTAATCTTAAAAGATGGCCTCTCATATCTATGTCTTTGGGTCTTAAAATTTTTATCTCTTACGCCGTTCCGTCCGTTTCTAGCGCTAACGGTGTCAAACTATCTCGTCGAAAGACCATTTACCCTCACGGGGAGTCCATTTGTCAGCCCCATATCTCTCTTTCTCCTCTCTTCCCTGTGCTAGTGTACGAGCTCCTGTGTACGAGCTCCTCCCGGCCTCTGTGGATGCGCGCAGGGGAAGCTCCGCCCGACCGCCGCTGGCGCGCACGCTGGGGAGATTCTCCCAGCCATCGCAGATGCGTGACCGGACAACGGACGAACAATGACGCCGACACGGGGCTCTAGGGGCGCGCGCATGAACGCGCAGGACGCGACGGAGGCGGCCATGCGTGCGGTGGGGTGCGGGTACGACCTGACGGGGGACCTGCCCATAGGCCGCGCCAAGCTGGGCGGCCGTCTCGTGGACCTCAACGCCGCCCCCGGGACGTCGTCCCCGCGGACCTAGCGTTCCCCGGCGGCGCCGTCGTGGCGGGCGTGCCAGGCGGGGTCGATGTCGCTGGCGCCGGGCAGCAGGATCCCCTTTGGCGCCTTCAACGCCATGTTCGACTTCCGCGGGTGCTGGCACCGCGACGCCGCCGCCACGCGCAGCCTCTGCTTCGATGCCCGCATCGTCGAGCTCTACAGCGTCGAGGCCGCGCGCACGAGGGAGCTCCGCCCAGCCGCCGCCGGCGCGCACGCGGGGAGCTCACGGCGGCGCGGACCGGCGGCGAGCTCGCGATGATGGTGGCCCGGTGGACCGGCCCGTGCTCGCACTCGCGGCGGCGGCGGCCCGGTGGAGCGCCCGCTCGCGCGCCTGCAGCGGCGGGGCAGACATCCTCGCGCGCGCTCGCGGCGGCAGCGACCCGGCAAAGCGCCCACGCGCGCTCCTGCAGCGGCGTGGCAGACCTCCCCTGCATCGCGCTCGCGGTGGCCGGGCTCTGCCCCGGCGGAGCGCCTGCGCGCTTGTGGCGGCGGCGGCCCTCCCCTGCGTCGCGCTCCTGCGCTGGCGGGACACAGACGTCCTCCCGCAGAGAGAAAGGGGCCGCTGGGCTGGAGGTTGACGATGGACCCTGCAGGTGGGTCTACCTGTCGACGGGTGAGACACAGAGAAGAAAGGAGCAGCTAGGACAACTCAGGTCATTTGGCACTGCCGACCCTACTTTAGCACAACTTTTTTAATGGCATGAATGATTAAACCAATATTTTTAATGGCACCAGAGAAAAAGGCTTCTTTTTTAAGCCCGGGCGATCTTCGTCCAGCAAATATTTACCTAGCAAATTAAAACATTTTTCTTTGATACATATTTTTTCCTTTGAAGTTCGTTGAGGAGCCCGGCCACTCTGCCAGTGAGTGGCTCCAACTGTTTCTAATGTTTACAGCACAACAGGTGTTATAGGCGGCTGAAGGGCATACCCTGATGGTGACTTCAAGATGACCACATGCTTCCTGTTGCATGTATGATTCTTCATTTTTAAGCACTTCTGTAACAGCCCAAGCAGATTCCTATTTGCAATATTGTATCTTACGTGGTTTGTCAATGCCTCAACTATTGTTAAATGACACTTTTAGTGGCCAGTGCAAGAGATAAACCACAAAATTCAGAGTACTTGCTGAGGGCTATCGCCTGGGGCGAATTGCAAGTTGCCACTCCATGCGACAAGGCTGACAGCCATAGCAGTAAATGGCTTCCCTGTATGAATACTCGATGGCATGCAACGCTGGAGAACCATCCTCGTGTTTTTGTTTGCCAGAATGTAGATACTTCTTTGCATGGGCATATAGTACTACTGTATATTCAATCATCCGTACTGTATTTGGCTTTCCAAACTTTAGTACTCTATAGATCCTAATGCCTAACCACCAGGATTGACCGCTGAAATAGACATTCTCTAAAGAATTCCCATGCAAGTTTTGCAGCTTTTTTTTTTCTTTTAGTGGAGTGCAAGTTCTGTGGATTGATGGGATCAACATTATATGTATATAATAGTGATGCAAATCAATAGACCACTGTTGCTTTGACTTTATTATTAGTGCCAAACATTGGTTTGAAACCCTCCTTATGGGAGAAACAAATTGAATTGTCGTCACCCATAGCAACCCAAGGGCATTGGCTAGTCATAGTAAATTTAAGGACCATCTCATGGTAAAAAATCTATTCCTGTGGAGGATCAACGTATTGCAGTAGATTTCTGTAGACTTTGTAGTTGCCATATTTTTGTTCTCACGAGTCATCCATGCACTTTTGTAACTAGCCATTTATGATAAGCTCAAATTTGTCAATGTTCAAGTCATAGTAATATTCAAAAATATGACCAAATCCTAGCATACATATCCATCCTAACATACATATCTGAGGCATAGTAAAAAAAAATCATACATTTCTAGGTTGCCCATCACATAGTAAATATCAAAACTTTTTGTCCATCTCATAAGAAAGCAGCAAACGACCTCAAGCCATGCACCAACCCTGCAGCGATCCAAGCCTGCTATCAATGCAACGTCCATGCTCAAAATAAGGATTTTTAGGAGTTGGTTGTTTCGCTCTTGATAGAGAATGTGCACAGCAGCCATATGCAGACCAGATGCTAATTAAAGAGCAATAACAACAGACACATCATTTATAGCATCTGACCATTAGTACATTACTGGTAAATGCATTTACGACATTCCTGGATTACAATGCCAAATCAGGATTAGTTTGCTGTCTTCGACTTTTGCCAAATGGATAGACAAAAAGAGCGTTACGTAAGAGTTGCTCCATGTTATCAAATAAACTACAACTATAGGACTTCTGGGGTTGCCGGCCACCCGCTTCCAGGTTTGAAACAAAAACTACAGTCGTGTGCCTCTGGAGATGAAGGTATGCCTGTTTCGTCGTACATAACCGAGCCCTGTGCTGCGACTTTTAACTGCCTGGCCAATATATTGCTCAATCTCATTCTGAATCTCCTCCTCAACCTGAAATGTTTCGTGCTGTTGCTGAAACACCTGCAGATTTACCCAAGCTGCTAAGGCCAGTGGCTCACCTATCCTCTGAATTCTGCATTCGACATCAAGACCACGGAGACGAAACTCAATCACACGACATTGCTGACGCAGGTGCTGAAATGTGACTGAAATTGTCTGCACATTAAGAACAAAAACAAACAAGATTAGTAACATTAACCTCTTATTGAAAGTCATTTATTTAGCACTACATATTAGTGTTATGTATCAACAATACCGTTAATTCTCTTCCTTGATTTCTCTGGATTCTAGCAGCTACCTCTCTCATGTTATATGAAGTAAAGTATCCGTTGAAGGTGAAATTGAAGCCCTCGAGTTGCCCTTCTTGTACGTTGTGGGAGAAATTGAAGCCTACGAGTTGCCCTTGTACATTGATTACCGATGTTCCAACTGGTGTTCCTGTGTGTGTCTTGGGGTATCGTATACAGTCATGATCAAACGAATCTTCCTGTACGACAGCACACAAAATTTAAACACCGAAATGAAATAAATAAAAAGCTAACAAAGTTGACAGGTTACATACATTATTGATCCTGGTGTAAGCAGCTTCTGCCTAGAATGGTGGCTGTAGGTGTAGACTTTCTGCCGCTCTTGAACAGGATCTTCACAAATATTAATTGGCTCTAAATCTTCAAAACCACAATTAGCATCAGGTGTGGGATTGCTACACCTAATCCCAAAAATAGCACTTTCATCATCATTGGCTACCATGTCAAAACAATCTCTCTGAATAGTGATAAATCTATCATTTGGCAACTGCACCTGAATATGATTATTATCTATTTTATCTCGAAACATGGATGAAGCTATGATATATAAACAATTTTGTTGGGATGATAAAACAATCCCATCATATGTCTCATCCAAATTCCGATCACCCACATTCCCACCTCTGATTTTGATTGCAACAATATGCCTCTGCATTCTAGCATGAAGAAGTTCCTATACAATATAAGAAAAAGGATATAGTTTTTAATATAATGATTGCATAGAAACTTATTAATAGATGTAGCACACTCAAATAAGAAAAAGGGTATAGTTTTTAATATAATGATTGTATAGAAACATATTAATAGATGTAGCATACTCAAATAATAATGAGAAATATTAGAAATAGAAATAATAACTAATTCCGAATATTTAAAAAACTAAGAATCCTTAATAACTCACCATAATGTCCATTTCCCTGTCCCTTTTCCTTCCCTTGCCTAACTTCTACGTAGAAGCAACCCACCTGGAACCAGAAATAAACACCTTACCACTCATAATCAGGCAACTATGATCTTCTATCAACATGGCTTACAATGCGACAATAAACTGAAACATTACATTAGCTGTTATTGTTCACAACATGGATACCATCTGTGTTGTGTGGCTTACACTCAAATAAGTTTTTTATATCCAAAATGAAAACAATCTAATTACAAGCTAGAAGCTAACAGCCACAGAAATTAAATCCATCTGTGCACTCGATCATTTGAGGAACAAAAGGAATTTATTGGTGTAGACCCTATGTCCAGTAAGTTTTTTTTTTTTTTGAGGAATTGTCCAGTAAGATATTCAACAACCCCAAGCAGTCACAATGTGATGTGGCTGCCCCCAAGCAGCACAGTCACAATGTGATGTGGCTGCTGCTGCTGCTGCTGACTGTGTTGTTGGCTGCTGCAGCAGCATCAGGCAGCCTGCAGCCAGCAGCCGAACAATTCTGAAAATTAAATGCTAGCACCACTGAGGAAAGAGAATCTGAAAATTAAATGCTAGCACCACCGAGGAAAGAGAAATTGCATTCTGACCTTAGGCTTCGGACGGATCGAGCGTTCCTACTGCAGCAAGTACACAGCTTCCACGGCTAATGACGCAGCTCCTCCTCGACCCTCTAGGCGGCAGCACTGGCCCAGCACCTCGCCCTCCTCCACGGATTCAACACCACACCCTCGTATGCAGCTCCTCCTCCTCCAGGAGGCAGCACTGGCGGCCCAGCTCCTTGCCCTACTCCACGGATTCAACACATCGCCCTCCTTCCAGGAGGCGGCGGCCCGGATTCAACACCTCGCCATCCGACGACCAGGACGCAGCTCGCTCTAGCTGGCGGCGTGGCTTGTTGCGAGTGGGACCGAGGGGGCGTTGTAGGGATTGGGCGACGGCGCGGTGGGGATTTGGGGCCGCGCGGGATGGAAGGGCTGGGGCGGCGGCGCGGTGGGGATTCGCTTTGCGGTCAGGCCGGCGCGCGTGAAAAGGTATGGGCGCGGGATTGTGGGAAAATCGGCGGCGAGGTGTTAGGGTTTAAGCGGTCCGGCGGCGCGCGTGAAAGGGATTGGGCGCGGAGGCGATGCGCTCAAGGTTTTAGAGTACTTTAGGGTAGTCATGTCATTTTTCTTTGCTTTTTGTTTTTCCACTCTCTTTTTTGACGTAGAAGTAGTATATCTTTATTGTCGTGTGAGAGCATTTTTGTTTTTCGATCCAGGTACTAGCCAGTGTTGGGCAGCGGTGATTTTTGTCCGGATCGGTTACTTCTACTCAATCTTCATGCCATGGTAACGAACTTGGCGCTGCGTAATGAACATTTAGACCGTTTTACTTGCCACTGGTCACGGTGAAGCAGCCCAAATACCATCCTCAGATGCTTACTCCTCAGCATTTTACTGAAGATACAAATATCATCAAAAAGACACAACAACTAGGAGGATTCCCCGCGCGTTGCCGCGGGTACGCAATAGAAATTTTTTAATTGCATAGCGAATAAATTTAATTAGATTAAAACTGACAGATGTGTTATATATTGCTTCAAATCATTCAAGAATATGAATACTACATGATTACCTAGAATATCAATCTCTAATTCGTTTGAATGCTTAATTGAGTGTTAGAAACGGCTAGAAGCCAACACAGATACATCGGCATATGCATTTGTCTAATTCAGTGTATACCTGTAGCCTTGTAGGAAATGTGAAATCAGATTATTAACATGATTGATCTTTATGGACGTGTTTGGTTGCTCCTCGTCAGCTTGGCCTGGCTGGTTCGGGCCAAAAAAAACCGTGTTTGGATGCCTGTTCAGCCCGCCGGGGCCAGGCCCAAGCGAGCCAGCCGTACCTTGCTGGTCTGGCCCAATTCGAACGCTCGGCTCGGGCGTTTAATCCTGGCCTGGCTTGGGCCAGCTCCGGCCGCGCCCTCGGTGGTGGGCCCCCTTGGCTCCGCCTGGTCCTCGTATATAACCGGTTGGTCACCGCCCAGCTAGGGCTTTCTAGGCACTGTTCACTCACCTGGCGCCGCTCACTTTGCTCTAGCTTTGCTCTAGCTCTCGCTAGCGCGCCGCCACTCCCATCCCCTTTCTTCTCGGAGTTCAGCTGCCGGCGGCGACCGTCGTCCCCGTTCTTGGTAAGGCAAACAGGCCTTGGTAGCTTGGCCTGACTCTCTCCTCTCTCGTTTTCCCCCTGTCCTTGTTCTAAAGGTTCGAGTTTTGCTCGTTGCGGTCAACTTTGTTTGATTTCTAGCTGAGCCTTGGGACCAAGGTCGATGATTTGTCAATGCTTTGTGGTGGATCTGGGTGGCGCACCATATGGGTGTCACGGGCCGATCCATGGATGTGCTTAGGGTTTCATTTCAGACTGCTAGTAGATGTTCTTCTTTGTTTCCAAATACCTGGTTGCCCATCATGCTAGGGTTCTTTCTTGCTGGATCTGGGGGGGAGCACTAGCTATGTTCAATGCGGCTGAAATTTTGCATCTTTGTACCTCATTGCTTGTTTCTATGTTCTAATTCATCGGTATTTCCTGTTTAGCCTATGGATCCGTCAGCTAGGCGTTGGCAGCTCGTTGTTAGGGGTGCATCCATGGTGGTAGTCATGAGTGCTTGGATGTTTGTCACTGTTAGGCGTCGTGCATCATCTAGAAGGGGGATAACCTATGCGCCCATGAGTGCTAGAGAACAAGAGAGGAACGACAACCTTATGTACATCTACCACGGTGGTGATAGGCGCTGTGTTGAGCTACTTAGGATGAGGAGGGCTCCTTTCTTCCAGCTGTGCTCACTGTTCTGAACCAGGGAATTGCTCAGGGACAGTATCAACTGCAGCATCGAAGAACAAGTTTCCATGTTCTTGCTTGTAGTAGGTCACAATCAGAGATTCAGGGTACTTAAGCCTGTCTTTAGGCGTTCTCTAGAAACTATCAACAGGTATTTCAAGGAAGTCTTGTATGCTGTGGGTGAATTGAGGAGTGAAATGATAGTACCTCCCTCTAATGCTGTCCCTGCAAAGATTCAGAACAGCAACAAATGGTACCCATTCTTAAAGGTGCTAGCCTATTACTTCTTCTTAGTCCTTTATCACTTAAGGACTGTCTATTCATCCTGTTTTCCTATTTTTAGGATTGTGTGGGTTCCATGGATGGTACTCATGTTCTTGCTAAGGTCCCTAAGAAGCACAGGGCAGCTTTCATGGGAAGGAAGCACACCACAACCCAAAATGTCATGGATTCTATGGACTAAGATTGACCCAAAAGCCTGCATGACGACCATGAGCAAATGCTACCATCACATCTTCGTGAAGACCACCACGAAGACCACTGTCAATAGGAAGAAGACGACCCCGAGGAGGCAATACACCAGGAACATGATCTTGCTCTTGTCAACAGTTGCGTAGGCCGTCCTCCGCTGGAAGGTGTTGCAAATCTGCTCAGCAATCCTCTTTGTGCGGGCAGCATCTTCTTTGAGCTTCTCCCTCTCCTTGTTACATGCCTCCACGTTCTTGTAGGCCTCGATCAGTGAGTTGTGGGCAGCTGCTTGAACATCACGGGTGATCTTCAGTTCACGCCAAAGCTTCTTGAATGAGGCCTCAACCCTCTCGGCCACGGTGCATCAAGCCACTCCATGTAGTCGCATTGCTGCCTCACATCCTATAGAAATGAACAAGTTAGCAGGAACAATGACCAAGTTACAACTCTCATCAAGAATTTGAAGTAAAAATATGAAACTGTCCAATTGAATACTAACCTTCACAGGGCATCCCATTAAACTGCCTTCTAGTGTGTTTCCCACCCCTAGCATTTCTTCAATACACAGCGACGGCCATGCTCGCACTTGCCAACCCTAACCGTGCCTAGGCCTGACCATTCTTGGACTGGAAATCCGACAGGGATCACGGTAGTGCTCAAACCCTACCAAAAATTGGGGGAAAATCAGACTATAAACCGTAAATCTATCGATCCTACCCTAAATAAACGATGAGAAACCCGCAATGAACCAAGAAAAATGAATCGATCGATTTAAGATCAAGCAAGGTGATTGGGGAGGCCAAATCCACATTGCACTATAGGGAGCTGGGGATGAGAAATCAACACCTACATCCGATTCGGAGTGCTCCGCGCTTGCGGTGAAGGCCGTAGAGTTTCCAGAGTTCCCAGATGAGGTCGTCGACGAGCTGCTCCTCAACGGCGACGCCGCCGCGGGAGAAGAACGGGCCGATGCCTCAGAACTGTAACACCCTGGTGTTAAGCAAGCATTATCTTGCATATCATGAGCATGATCATCTCATTTGCATAGTCATTTATTTACATGAATGATAAAATCAAAATGTGCTTACCTTGATTTGAACTAGAGCTATGTGATAGGTTGATTGTTTGGGGTTGAGTGTTAAATAAAGTTTGTAGAGAAAATTATTTGGAGCAAAACTTATTTTGGGGTCATTTCATGAAAAGGCTTGAAAGTGGGTCAAAAATATCAAAAACAGTTTATAAAAATGATTTTCTTTTAATTTTAAATCCCCATTTTTGAAATTCAAATTCTAGGCAAAATTAGGCTTTGATGTTTAAAAGTGAAATGTTCTACTCTTTAAAAGGAACATTTCATCTTTTACAAGTTTTTTCAAATTCGAATTATTTTGGAAAATATGGGGTTAATCAAGTTCAGCACGAATCGTGGCGCAGTGGGACCCACCGGCCAGTCTCTTCTTCTTCCTCCTCTCTTCTTCTTCCTCGCGACGCTGTCCGCACCATCACCGGCCGCGTAGCGTCCGTACGCCGGGCCGCAGCCGCTGTCCGCTGTCCGCCCCGCGCACGCACGCGCCGCACACGCCTGCGCACGCCCGCGCTCGCCTGGTCCCACCGCTCGCCCACGCGCCCTCGGCCGACCCCGCATGCTCGCCATGCGCTCATCGATGCCCGACACCGCGCTCCGCCTGTCCGAGCCCGAGCAGCCACTTCAAGCTGTCCCGACCGCGTCATTATCTCCCTCCCCCTCTTCTCCATCGCCAGACGCTCTCTCGCCCCTCCTTTCCCTCACCAGAGCCCGAGCGCGACGCGAAGCCCACCATTGCCGCCGCCGCGAGCTCGCACCGCCACCGCACCTCACAGCCTTGACACATTTTGCCTAGAGCTTGCCAGCAGCTCCACCTCGACGCGAGCCATGTCCTGCGCACGAATCCTGCCCTCGAGCCCCAAGGTAGAGGTCGAATCGACCCGTTCCCCTCTCGCCGGTCATGGCCGCCCGACCGCCGCGCGGTCCGCCGTGGTAGCAACCCCTTTCTTCCTTAATTAGCTTGCGCATCATGACCGCCAGCTCGAGTAGCGTAGGTTGGTGTAGCTAATGGGACCGATTAGGGTTCGAGTCCGTCGGATTTTGGCCGTCCACCGTCGCGGGTCGCGCCGCTGCTCGTCGGCGTGCAGCGCCGTCATCATTTTGGCCAGTATCTCATCTCTTTGACTAGCTAATCCGAGTCGCCTTGGTCTGCTGGAGCTGGTAGGCTAGCTCTCGCGCTCCGCCGTGGCCCGAGATGGCCGGCGCACCGCCGACCGTCGCCGCCGTCCGCCGTCGCGCGTGGCCGCCGATCGAAACCTCGCTCATAGCTTGCATCTTGTACACCAATGCGTTCGCGCTGACGAGCTGAGCATTTCGGTAGCCGTAGCTCGGCCGGAGACCTCGCCGTCGGCGAGGAATCCCGACGCCGACGACCATTCCCCGCCGCGTGGACCACGGGCATCATTTGTGTTCTTTTTCGGACTTAAATGCAAAGTAGCCAGACACAGCGAGTTTCTTTTTAGGGCTCGGTTGTTTTTCAAAAAATCCAGGGTTCCCAGTGCAAAACCGTTTTCTTTATCGGTTTTAAAGAAAATGAATTCTAGATTTTTGTAAAAGCTTTGAAAAATCATAACTCCCTCATTTTTAGTCCAAATGAGTTGGTTTAACTTGCAGTATTTTTTTTATGAGAAGATCTATGCACGAAAAATATGAAATGTGGATTCTGTGATACTTTTCTTTATAGATTTACTTATCTCTATTAATTGCCTTTATCTTAGAAAATGCATAAGTAATTCTCTGTTGCTCAGAAAAATATGAGACCAAGTTTGTTAGTCTTCGTATGTTATGCTCTATCTGTGAAAAATGTTGCGAGGCTATGTCCTGTGGAAAATTTGCTCTGTCTAGTTATGGTGCCTATTTCCCTTAGGTGATAAATAATTCATAATAAATAATATATGAGGAATTTGTGCATGAAACTTTTTGGAGGATGTTTTTATGTCAACCTAGAGCTAATGATATTCTGATATCTGTTGTTTGATATACTTTTATGTACAAAATATTTTAGGCCCATTAAATTGTGTTGCCTTGTCATTTTTGTTTAGGATAAATCACTTATTGTTTTGACCTAAAATTTTTATGGTAGTCTTTATTGGGTATGCTTAAGATCCTGTAATTTTTATAGAATTTTCTGAATAGTCTAATGTCATGTTGCAGTTCTACTCTGATTTCTTTTAATAATAAATAATGCCGTAAAGCTATCATTTCATGTGTGTAAAAATACTTTTTATGATATTTGTGATGTGTGTGACCTGTCATTGGTTTTGGTTCAATAGAGGGTAGTGTGAAAAATAATAGTCGTTTATAATTCCTTTTAATGTGTAAATAAATTATAATGCGAGGCTTGTTTAAGATTTGTCGGTAGACGAGAATGCAGATGACATGTGTTTATCTTATATGTTTCAAAATCATATCCTTTATCTTAGCTGAGCATTCATTCACCATCAGCATCAGCATTGTATTTCTATGTGTACATGGTATTCATATGCACTATGCATCATACAGGATCGTCAGAGCTCGAAACAGTAGTTCCCGGAGTACAAGGAGAGGAAGGCCAGCAGGAAGCGTTGGTGCGGGAAGTAGCAGCAGAAGAGGATCCCGAAGCTGATCTTTCGGAGTGTCCCGACCACCAGCCAAGCTCTTTCCTAAAAGGCAAACCCCGAAGCATTCTCCCTGTGGTTTGCAAAATGTCTAACTTGAGTCCTTTACTTGTTTGATGCATTAAGTTATAGACGTTGTTTTATACCGTTCCTGCACTACTTATATTCCTTGCCACTATTATACTTCAACCCTGTTAGGTTCAGATACGAATAATTGCTTAGCCCTGCTTTAACTAGATCGGTAGAAGTCAGGTGATTTTCTGTCATCCGCGAGTTATAGGTGGTGACTCAGAATGGTTGAAAACATTGTTATCTTGGATAACCATGTGGAGATAATAAATCGAGACCGGGCGAGATTGGTGTTGGGACTGAATTGGAGGTTCGGTGAGGTTATCCCGTCTGTGTTAAACTAGGACCCCGTCCGTTGTACGTCCTCAAGTCATATTGAATTTATGCCTCACATTTAGCTGGAAGGATAAGTCGTTCTGACCGTGAAGCCTAATTTTGATTTGGGCCGGGAGTCGACCTACTGTACACATCGTATTGGTGAAGATGAGGGACCACGGGTTACGCAGAGAGTAAGTCCGAGGTCAGGGTCGCCCTGAATAAGGCAGCCGTGCGGTTCCTGGATACGATGGTACCTGTTGATCCCGCGCTTTTCTCGAATTGAATGTCGGTGATCTATAGCTCACCGTGGCTGGTGAGTGTGGTTTGTGTGAGGAATACCCGCCAGCTGGTTAGTAATCGATTATAATCGCCATCATTCCTGGACAGTGAACACTTGACTTGAGCAACGACATCGTAGTAAGAACTTGAACAAGAGATGAGATGGTTGAGCTGTTGAGATTGAAAGATACTCAACCGGAATTGGTTACTATTCTTGTTGAATAATTATTACCATGCTTGTTTAGTACAGGTGCTAATGTAGCATGATAAGGTTAATCAGATTAAAATACATTGCTAGAAGGTTCTTAATAATTGTTTCCTTAATGCAAGCTTTTTCGCAATTGATGAGTCAGCTATCCTACTTATACAGCCTTGCATACTCCTTGGAGTCAATTTTATTTTTAGTTTATGACGGGTAAGTCTAGCTGAGTACATTCTCGTACTCAGGGTTTTATTTCCCATGTTTTTGTAGATGGTGAGATGTTTTATTGCTATTGTCAGCACTGCTTCTATCCCGCCTTGGGAGATGACTAGACTTTGGGCATGGTCACTCTTCTCTACTTAATGCTTTTGTTGGTTGTTGATCAAGACCCTGGCACTATATTTGAACTAAGTGTGTGTGTGGATTTGAACTAAACCGCTTCTGCTTTATTTCAAATTTGAACTTGGTTTGTAATAACTTATTTCAAACTCTGATGTTTTAAACTATGTACGTTGTGAATGGTGAACGCTAAACTCATTATGATCTTGGTTGTGCTAGAAATATTTGAAATCCTTCGAGATTTCGGTATGACTACCGGGTTTATTAGGTCTCAATCATGTAGTTTGCCGTCCTAATGGTGAATTATGTGCTTGTGCTCTAATAAATTGATCGGTTCTGTCACAGCTAGCATTGGAGCAGGTTTAGCATGTTACTGTTCACAAGTATTTAAGATAAAAGAGTTTTTGGTTTGCAAAAAAATATTTACAAAAAGTAGAGGTGTATATAGGCGTTCAAATCTATGGTTTTGAAAACTAGAGTGTGCCAGTGGTCATATCCTTTATGCCCAATAGAAATTCAGGTGGCTTAATTAAGTACTAACTTGGGGAAAATTACATCATATTTCTGTTTTGTCGTTGCCTATACAATGACGGAGTCGTATGGGTGCCATTCACATGAGTGGTAATGGATGGATCAAATTGCCTCTACGCCCAGGTAAGTGTGAGTTATGAGAGCATGATTGGATGCAATGCCAGTCCAGGGGAGTGCTTATTGATGCCGGATTATTCACATGTTGCACACATGTTTATATGAAGGTATCCCATGTTGGGACCGTCTTCTGGCGGTGTCGTCTTCTGCGCGACTTGTTGGGGTAGTAAGTAATCGGTGTTTTCACCTTGTTCGGAAGGTGCGTGAATTTTTACGTCGAAATGCATTCATATGGGATATGGGCTGAAATGAATTTTCTGCAGGTACACTAACTGCGCGAACGGTAGAACGAAGTAGTTACGTATAATGAGAGAATGATGTATGCCACCGCATAGAGCGTTAGATTATTAGTTCGTGAGGACGTATGTAACGCGCATGCATCATGGTTAAAGTTGCTCATTCATACATTCATGGTTCCTTCCCTTATAAATAAATTGTCTCATTTCTTTAAAATTATAACTTATGGGATATACAACTTTTGGACAGATGCCGAGAACTAAGCAGACTGCTCGCAAGTCCACTGGAGGAGGAGTGCCCCGTGGTCCTTTGGCTGTCGGTGAGTCGGCACCAAGGGAGGTGGACACTTTTCTTGAGGAGCACGCCATGCCTAGCCTTCTTTGGAGGATTCTCTCCAACGCTGGATACACAGTGGGCATGGAGCCTCACTACTACTGGGACAAGGATGACTTGGTGAACTATAGAGAGGCTCGGGTGGAGGTAGTTGTCCCACCTTTGGACGGTGACCCCCACTGGGTTGGGTGGCGCTGTTTTGGTGCGGGCAGGACTGCCAAGATGGGTGCCACGTTTGCAGCTTTTGACATGGTGGAGCACCTGATGGAGGAGATACCTCACCAGCTTGCCTAGGCTTTTTCTAGAGTGTTCCCCTTTGCTCACCGCCTTTCTAGGTGGCCACATGCTGAGGGAAACCCACTGGAGGCAGGTCCTAAGGAGGCGCAGGGTAGCAGCACGCCTGCCATGAGTGCTATGTTTGCAGTGATGAGGGCCTATGTCAACATGGAGACTAAGGCACTTCGTCTGAATGAGGAGTTCAAGGAGGCTCGAGCTGATGCACGCAAGGAGAAGCGTGAGTTGACACGTGAGCTTCAGCGCTCACGAGAGGAGGTAGCCCGTGTGTCTCAGCATTGAGACAAGGTTGTGCTGGAGAGCCAGAAGATGGCTCAGGCTAGGGATGAAGCCTGGCCCGAGTTTCGTCGTCTTAGCATCCGTCAGCAGCAGGTGCTAGAGGACGTGGAGGATGTTCGTTCTTACAATGCTAGTCTTCACGAGGAGGTGCACAGGAAGCAGGAGGTGATCCGTCAGCTCAGGGCAGCCTTAGCAGCAGCTAGGAGGTCTTTGAACGGTGCTTCTAGTGAGAGTAGCAACAATGGAGAGTAGCCTTGTTTATGATCGCTAGTCTCTAGTTGTTCTTTTGTGTTCCTGTCAGGTGGTCATGTAACCCTTTTGCACGCTGTTGAGACCTTGATGTAATGTGGAACATGGTGTTTGGTGTGGCAATATCCGTACAACTTTAAAAGTCCAGTGTATGTATGCTGGCAAAATATGGATGTTGTAAGATGCTTTGCGATGGTTCGAAGTAATATTAGTAGTGATGTTGTGATGTGAAAATTGGAATTATTGTTCCTCTATTTATTATGCGAATTTATTTCCCTCGATAAATTCAGTTTGGCATGATTTTTACATTCACCTCTCAATATGACAACATTCACCTAATAAATACTTATTGATGAAATATGCAGATGCTGGTTACCCGTAGTGGTTCGGGTGGTAATGGCAGTGGTGGTGCTAAAGAGGGTGCCGATAACACTGCTCGTGGTGTGCCACCCCCACCTCTGACGAACACGGAGCAGCTGTTTGCTCAATTCTTGGGCAGCCAGCGCAATGTGGAGCAGCTTCTTCATGAGAGCTTGGCCCGTGATGTTCTTCAGGGTCCTCAGCAAAATCAGTATAGCAGCTTCAAGGAATTTCAGGACACTAAACCTCCTATGTTTAAAGATGCTCCTAAGCCACTTGAAGCAGATGAATGGCTCAACACCATGGAAGATAAATTTCATCTTCTAAGGTTAACAGAAGAGCTAAAAGCGGAGTATGCAGCCCATCAACTTGAGGGACAAGCAGGGACGTGGTGGAAGCAACATCGCACCACCTTTCAGCAGGGTGTTCCTATTACTTGGGACCGCTTTGTATGTGCTTTCCGGGGGAATTTCATTCCTCCCAGTTTGATGGCTATGAAGAAGACTCAGTTTCTGTCACTCACTATGGGAACTCATAATGTGAAGGAGTATCTGCACGCCTTCAATACTTTGAGCCGTTATGCTCTTGAGTTTGTTAACACTGATGAGAACAAGATAGCTAGTTTCAAAAGAGGCTTGAGTTCCAAGTTGATGAAGACCATGAGCACTTCTGCCGTGTTACTTTCAATGATTTTCTGAATGATTGTATTATGTAAGAAAACAGTAACAACGTTCATGCTGCTACCAAGAATCGTAAGAGAGCTCATGATGGAGGTGGTTCTTCTCAGGCAAGAGCCCCAACTGCTTTTCATATGCCGTTTCATCCACCGATGTCTGGGGCGAGATTCAGGCCCCCATAGCAGAAAAGGCGTAACAATTACCCAGCTCAGAATCCGCAGAAGCATCACAGAGCATTCAAAGTTCCTGCTTCACAAGGGAAACAAGGACAGAGCAGCTTGACCGGTGCTAACAAGACACCTGTCAATGGACCTTGCTTCAACTGCAACCAGACAGGGCATTTTGCTCGTTATTGCCCTTTTCCCAAGAAGCAGCAGGCCCCGTACCAAGCTCGTGTGCACCACACCTCGATTGAGGAGATTCTTGCTGGTGAACCAGTGACTGCGGGTATGTTTTCTATGAATCAAATCCCTGTCGCTGTTTTGTTTGATTCTGGACCATCGCATTCTTTCATGAGTCAAGCATTTGCACAGAAGCATGATCAAAAGATACTTGAATTGAGCATTGAATTCAAGGTTAGTTCAGCTGGGGCTGATATAACTACTAAGCAGATAGTGCAGGGTGCAACCCTAGACCTAGATAAGTGAAGGTTTCGGTTGAACTTGATAGTTCTACCTGGCTTAGGAGTGGACGTGATAGTTGGAATGAGTTGGATGAAATTCTAGGGTGCTGTGATCAATACAGGTAATAGGATGCTATCTATCAAAAATCCTCTTGGGGAGCGTACCTTTCAAGTGTCGTTACCCCAAAAGTTTAAGCTAGAGAGCGTATCCTATTCTACTCGTGTGACCCCTCTTCCCGAAATTCCTGTCGTGTGTGAGTTTTCGGATGTTTTCCTGAAGAGCTTTCGGGTCTTCCACTAGATAGGGATGTCGAGTTTCGCATTGAGTTACTGCCTGGCACCGCCCAAATTTCTAGGAGACCATATCGGATGCCGCCAAATGAATTGGCAGAGCTCAAAAATCAGTTGAAAGAATTGTTGGACAAGGGTCTTATTCGCCCTAGTGTGTCGGAATGGGGTTGTCCTGCTATCTTTGTGAAAAAGGACAAATCTCTACGGATGTGCATGGATTATCGTCCACTCAATGCAGTGACCGTTAAGAACAAGTATCTGTTACCCCGAATTGACATTCTTTTTGACCAGTTGTCCAAGGCAAAAGTGTTTTTCAAGATTGATCTTAGGTCTGGTTACCATCAGATCAAGATTAGACCAGAAGATGTGCCTAAAACTGCTTTTTCTACCAGATATGGATTGTATGAGTATCTTGTTATGTCCTTTGGCTTAACAAATACTCCTGCATACTTCATGTATCTGATGAATTTGGTCTTTATGCCAGAGTTGGACAAGTTTGTGGTGGTGTACTCAGAAAATGAAGAAGATCATGCCGAGCATCTAAGGATTGTTTTAGACAGGCTTAGGGAACATAAGCTGTATGCCAAGTTTAGCAAGTGTGAGTTTTGGCTCAAGAAAGTTCAATTCCTTGGCCATGTTCTATCTGATGAGGGAATCTCAGTAGATCCGAGCAAAGTACAAGAGGTGATGAATTGGGAAGCACCAACTTCTGTGCATGAAGTTTGGAGTTTTCTTGGTCCAGCCGGATATTATTGTCATTTCATTCTGAATTTCTCGAAGATTGCCAAACCTATGACAAATCTGTTGCAGAAAGAGAAGAAGTTTGTCTGGACAGAGGAGTGTGAAACAGCTTTTTGTACCTTGCGGGAATTGTTGACCACTGCTCCTGTTCTTGCGCAACCAGATTTAGGGAAACCTTTTGATGCATATTGCGATGCATCAAAAATAGGCTTAGGATGTGTGCTTATGCAAGAAGGAAGAGTCATAGCTTATGCCTCACGTCAGTTAAAGAAGCATGAAGTGAATTATCCAACCCATGATTTGGAGCTTGCAGCTGTTGTGCATGCTCTAAAAATCTAGAGGCATTACTTGTTGGGTAACTTCTGCAAAGTCAATACTGACCACAAGAGTCTGAAGTATATCTTCACTCAACTCGAGTTGAACATGAGACAACATCGATGGATGGAGTTTATTAAGGACTTCAATATGGAGATCTTATACCATCCAGGTAAGGCAAATGTAGTCGCAGATGCGTTGAGTTGAAAATCACATTGCCATGATGTTCAACCTTTGTTAGCAGATGGTTTTAGCCTCATGCATCCTTTTGTGCTGCGTAACATCCAAATTAGTTGCTCGCTTGAAAGCAAGATCATCGAAGGTCAGAAAACTGACAAGGGTATAGGTCATATCAAGGAGAAGATGTTGAAACAGCCGCTCAAGCATTTTCAAGTGGATGAGAAGGGAACCTTATGGTTTGATGATCATCTGGTCGTACCAAAAGATAGAGAACTCAGAAATCAAATCATGGATGAAGCTCACTTATAAAAATTATCTATTCATCCTGGCGGTAGTAAAATGTTTCATGATCTGAAGGTTCGCTATTGGTAGACCAAGATGAGAAAAGAGATTGCAGCTTATGTCGCACGGTGTGACTTCTGTTGTCGCATAAAGGCTGTTCATTTGAAGCCAGCCGGAATGCTTCAACCGTTGCCGATTCCTGAATGGAAATGGGAAGATATCAGTATGGATTTCATTACCGAACTTTCCACCACTCAAAAAGGGCATGACTCTATTTGGGTAATCGTTGATCGACGTACCAAGAGTGTGCACTTTATTCCAGTTCGTACAGATTATCGACCGCCTCAATATGCTGATATTTATCTCAGGGAGATTATCCGTTTGCATGGAATTCCCAAGATAATTGTATCTGATCGAGGATCTCAGTTTACCACTCATTTCTGGGAACACTTGCAGAAGGATTTGGGGACAAAGCTGAATCATAGTACAGCTTATCATCCTCAAACTTCAGGCCAAACAGAAAGAGTGAATCAAGTTCTGGAAGATCTCTTGAGGGCTTGTGTTTTATCATCCAAGGGTTCATGGGAAAAATGGTTACCTTTGGTAGAATTCTCTTTTAACAATAGTTACCAAGAGAGTATACAGATGGCTCCTTTTGAGGTGCTGTATGGCCGAAAGTGTAGAACGCCTGTGAATTGGGTAGGACCTGGAGAAAGAAGATATTATGGTATTGACTTTGTTAAAGAAGCTGAAGAGCAGGTTCAAACAATTCAACAACACATAGCAGCTGCATAATCCTTTCAGAAAAGTTATGCTGACAAGAGAAGAAGATCTCTAACTTTTAATGTTGGTGATTATGTGTATTTGAAGGTCTCTCCTATGAAGAAAGTGCAACATTTTGGTGTTAAAAGAAAACTAGCACCTCGTTATGTCGGTCCATATCAGATAGTAGAAAGAAAAGGATTGTGGGCTATAAGCTCAAACTGCCTGAAGAGATGAGTGCAGTGTTTCCTGTTTTCCATGTATCCCAACTCAAGAAATGTCTACGTATTCTAACCGAAGAGGCCGTTAAGGTTAAAGACATTAAGCTGAGTTCAGATTTAACTTATGAAGAGAAACCTATGAGACTCCTAGATGTCAAAGACAGAGTGACCAGAAATCATGTGGTCAGGCAATACAAGGTTTCTTGGAGCAATCATGATGATAGCGATGCACTTGGGAAACGAAGGACTATTTAAAAGAAGTATATCCCGATTTTCATATAGAATGGTTAGTCTACTCAAATCTCGGGACGAGATTTCTTTAAGGGGGGAAGGGCTGTAACACCCTGGTGTTAAGCAAGCATTATCTTGCATATCATGAGCATGATCATCTCATTTGCATAGTCATTTATTTACATGAAATGATAAAATCAAAATGTGCTTACCTTGATTTGAACTACAGCTATGTGATAGGTTGATTGTTTGAGGTTGAGCATTAAATGAAGTTTGTAGAGAAAATTATTTGGAGCAAAACTTATTTTGGGGTCATTTCATGAAAAGGCTTGGAAGTGGGTCAAAAATATTAAAAACAGTTTATAAAAATGATTTTCTTTTAATTTTAAATCCCCATTTTTGAAATTCAAATTCTAGGCAGAATTAGGCTTTGATGTTTAAAAGTGAAATGTTCTACTCTTTAAAAGGAACATTTTATCTTTTATAAGTTTCTTTAAATTCGAATTATTTTAGAAAAGATGGGGTTAATCAAGTTCAGCACGAATCGTGACGCAGTGGGACCCACCGGCCAGTCTCTTCTTCTTCCTCCTCTCTTCTTCTTCCTCGCGACGCTGTCCGTGCCATCACCGGCCGCGTGGCGTCCGTACGCCAGGCCGCTGCCGCTGTCCGCTATCTGCCCCGCGCACGCACGCGCCGCACACGCCTGCGCACGCCCGCGCTCGCCTGGCCCCACCGCTCACCTACACGGCCTCGGCCGACACGGCATGCTCGCCACGCGCTCGCCGATGCCCGACGCCACGCTCCGCCTGTCTGAGCCCGAGGGGCCGCTTCAAGCTGTCCCGAATGCGTCATTCTCTCCCTCCCCTCTTCTCTATCGCCAAACGCTCTCTCGCCCCTCCTTTCCCTCACCAGAGCCCGAGCGCGACGCGAAGCCCGCCATTGTCGCCGCCGCGAGCTCGCACCGCCACCTCACCTCACAGCCTTGACACATTTTGCCCAGAGCTTGCCAGCAGCTCCGCCTCGACGCGAGCCACGTCTTGCGCACGAATCCTGCCCTTGAGCCCCAAGGTAGAGGTCGAATCGACCCGTTCCCCTCTCGCCGGTCATGGCCGCCCGACCGCCGTGCGGTCCGTCATGGCCAGCAACCCCTTTCTTTCTTAATTAGCTTGCGCATCGTGACCGCCAGCTCGAGTAGCATAGGTTGGTGTAGCTAATGGGACCGATTAGGGTTCGAGTCCGTCGGATTTTGGCCGTCCACCGTCGCGGGTCGCGCCGCCGCTTGCCAGCGTGCAGCGCCGTCGTCGTTTTGGCCAGTATCTCGTCTCTTTGACTAGCTAATCCGTGTTGCCTTGGTCTGCTGGAGCTGGTAGGCTAGCTCTCGCGCTCCGCCGTGGCCCGAGATGGCCGGCGCACCGTCGACCGTCGCCGTCGTCCGCCGTCACGCGTGGCCGCCAGTCGAAACCTCGCTCATAGCTTGCATCTTGTACACCAATGTGTTCACGCTGACGAGCTGAGCATTTTGGTAGCCGTAGCTCGGCCGGAGACCTCGCCGTCGGCGAGGAATCCCAACGCCGACGACCATTCCCCGCCGCGTGGACCGCGGGCATCATTTGTGTTCTTTGTCGGACTTAAATGCAAAGTAGCCAGACACAGCGAGTTTCTTTTTAGGGCTCGGTTGTTTTCTAAAAAATCCAGGGTTCCCGGTGCAAAACCATTTTCTTTATCGGTTTTAAAGAAAATGAATTGCAAATTTTTGTAAAAGCTTTGAAAAATCATAACTCCCTCATTTTTAGTCCAAATGAGTTTGTTCAACTTGCAATATTTTTCTTATGAGAAGATCTATGCATGAAAAATATGAAATATGGATTTTGTGATACTTTTCTGTATAGATTTATTTATCTTTATTAATTGCCTTTATCTTAGAAAATGCATAAGTAATTCTCTGTTGCTCAAAAAAATGTGAGACCAAGTTTGTTAGTCTTCTTATGTCATGCTCTATCTGTGAAAAATGTTGTGAGGCTATGTCCTGTGGAAAATTTGCTCTGTCTAGTTATGGTGCCTATTTCCCTTTGGTGATAAATAATTCATAATAAATAATATATAAGGAATTTATGCATGAAACTTTTTGTAGGATGTTTTTATGTCAACCTAGAGCTAATGATATTCTGAGATCTATTGTTTGACATACTTTTATGTACAAAGTATTTTAGGCCCATTAAATTGTGTTGCCTTGTCATTTTTGTGTAGGATAAATTACTTACTGTTTTGACCTAAAATTTTTATGGTAGTCTTTATTGGGTATGCTTAAGCTCGTGTAATTTTTATAGAATTTCCTGAATAGTCTAAAGTCATGTTGCAATTCTATTCTGATTTCTTTTAATAATAAATAATGCCGTAAAGCTATCATTTCATGTGTAAAAATGCGTTTTATGATATTTGTGATGTGTGTGACCTGTCATTGGTTTTGGTTCAGTAGAGGGTAGTGTGAAAAACAATAGTCGTTTATAATTCCTTTTAATGTGTAAGTAAATTGTAATGCGAGGCTTATTTAAGATTTGTCGGTAGAAGAGAATGCAGATGACATGTGTTTATCTTATATGTTTCAAAATCATATCCTTTATCTTAGCTGAGCATTCATTCACCATCAGTATCAGCATTGTATTTCTATGTATATATGGTATTCATACGCACTATGCATCATACAGGATCGTCAGAGCTCGAAACGGTAGTTCCCGGAGTACAAGGAGAGGAAGGCCACCAAGAAGCGTTGGTGCGGGAAGTAGCCGCAGAAGAGGATCCCGAAGCTGATTTTCCAGAGTGTCCCGACCACCAGCCAAGCTCTTTCCTAAAAGGCAAGCCCCGGAGCATTCTCCCTGTGGTTTGCAAAATGTCTAACTTGAGTCCTTTACTTGTTTGATGCATTAAGTTATAGGCGTTGTTTTATACCGTTGCTGCACTACTTATATTCCTTGCCACTGTTATACTTCAACCCTGTTAGGTTCAAGTATGAATAATTGCTTAGCCCTGCTTTAACTAGATTGGTAGAAGTCAGGTGATTTCCTGTCATCCGTGAGTTATAGGTGTTGACTCAGAATGGTTAAAAACATTGTTATCTTGGATAACCATGTGGAGATAATAAATCGAGACCGGGCGGGATTGGTGTTGGGACTGAACTGGAGGTTCGGTGAGGTTATCCCGTCTGTGTCGAACTAGGACCCCGTCCGTTGTACGTCCTCAAGTCATATTGAATTTATGCCTCACATTTAGCTGGAAGGATAAGTCGTTCTGACCGCGAAGCCTAATTTTGATTTGGGCCGGGAGTCAACCTGCTGTACGCATCGTATTGGTGAAGATGGGGGACCACAGGTTACACAAAGTCCGAGGTCAGGGTCGTCCTGAATATGGCAGCCGGACGGTTCCTAGATACGATGGTACCTGTTGATCCCGTGCTTTTCCCAAATTGAATGTCTGTGATCTATAGCACACCGTGGCTGGTGAGTGTGGTTTGTGTGAGGAATACCCGCTAGCTGGTTAGTAATCGATTATAATCGCCATCGTTCCTGGACAGTGAACACTTGACTTGAGCAGCGGCATCGTAGTAAGAACTTGAACAAGAGATGAGATGGTTGAGCTGTTGAGATTGAAAGATACTCAACCGGAATTGGTTACTATTCTTGTTGAATAATTATTACCATGCTTGTTTAGTACAGGTGCTAATGTAGCATGATAAGGTTAATCAGATTAAAATACATTGCTAGAAGGTTCTTAATAATTGTTTTCTTAATGCAAGCTTTTCCGCAATTAATGAGTCAGCTATCCTACTTATACAGCCTTGCATACTCCTTGGAGTCAATTTTATTTTTAGTTTATGACGGGTAAGTCTAGCTGAGTACATTCTCGTACTCAGGGTTTTATTTCCCATGTTTTTGTAGATGGTGAGATGTTTTATGGCTATTTTTAGCACTGCTTCTATCCCGCCTTGGGAGATGACTAGACCTTGGGCATGGTCACTCTTCTCTACTTAATGCTTTTGTTGGATGTTGATAGAGAACCTGGCACTGTATTTGAACTAAGTGTGTGTGTGGATTTGAACTAAACCGCTTCCGCTTTATTTCAAATTTGAACTTGGTTTGTAATAACTTATTTCGAACTCCGATGTTTTAAACTATGTACTTTGTGAATGGTGAACGCTAAACTCATTACGATCTTGGTCGTGCTAGAAATGTTTGAAATCCTTCAAGATTTTGGTATGACTACCGGGTTTATTAGGTCTCAATCATGTAGTTTGCCGTCCTAATGGTGAATTATGTGCTTGTGCTCTAATAAATTGGTCGGTTCTGTCACAAGAACAGCAGGGCATCCCAGGCCACCAGTGCACCTTGCGAGCGAGGTGTGCATGGAGTGCTGAGCGGAGGGCGAGTCGCTCATGGCCGACGAGAGGCGGAGCATGGACCAGAGGGCGACGACGAAGGAAACGACGAGGACGAAGGAATCGAAGAGGAGAAGGGGGAAGTTAAGGAGAAGGGGACGGTGAGGGAGTGGGGGTGAGCGAGTGAAGGCAGAGGGTCAGCTGGGGTTTTAGTAGTACGGCGCAGGGGGTGAGGCTTACTAGTTGCTTGGCCAGGTGACCAGAACATCGTGTGTGCAAGCAACCAAACAAGTCCCAAGTTGGCTCAAATGGGCTACCCAAGTGCAAGAGCAGCTAACCAAACATAGAACTTAGCTGGGCCAGTTCAATTGTAGCTAGACAACCAAACAACAAGCACTTGGCCAGATTCAGTTGGGCTAAAGCTAGCCTGGCTCATTTGGGATAGCCAGGCTCTGTTGGGCTACCTAATCAAACACGTCCTATGTGGGCTATGACATGACATAGAAATACAAAAAAATGACTATTAAGATATCAAAAGTTTTATTTCACATGTTATAGATAAAGATAATATAGGGAAAGGAGAAATTGCCAGATGCAAAACACCTGAGGGAACATATGCTAAAAAAACACCTAAGGGAACATGCACAGCAAGAGCAAAAGGGGTTTGCATGGCAAAGTTGGGGAGGAAAGGCGCGATTCACTGAAGGCGCCAGTACTGGTCATCTTGCCCTGCATCGAGGGCTACGGCCACCAGTGCACACTGCAACAAACCTACAAGGAACTCCACTCAAATTCAAGAAAACACAAGAACAAAGCCATAATTATTCATGCATTGCACCATAGATTTTGAAGAGGAGCTACCTTCAACACGTACAATAATATTTAAGCCACCTAGAGGTTAGAGGATCTTGCATGTATAAGTGAGCAATATAATGAGAATATATATATATACACACCATCATAATGAGAAGAGAACACATATATATACAGCATCTGAATGCCATCATGGAGACTCTTCACGTCTTGTATTCATGATGAGGGAAGGTGGAGCAAAAATGTTTACTGAAACTGCCGTTGATTTATGTATGTAGCAATTACCTGATGCATGCTATCTACAGGAAGGGGAAGGGCTAGGGGGCAGGAGGAAGGCGGTTGTTGGTATTTCTTAACGTATGCAGAGAATCCGTAAGCGTACAGAAGTACCGTTGTAGCCTTGACCTAGAAGTATTTAGGGTATCGTATTTTCCAAAGGGAACGATGGTATTTCTTCTAGCTTGTTCACCCAATGAACAACACAAGGGTAGAGATAGAAAGGAGGTAGAGACAGATTCCTATAGCCTATAGGGCCCTAAGGATAGTGTTGCAATATTTCTACTTGCTCACTTTGGGTACCGGATAACACCTGGTCTGCCAAGCGATGCCGGCCTATGGCTCTACGCCAAACCCGAACATGGGGGATTACAAAGGATGGATGAGACAAGGTCACTCCCCGCCACCTAGCACCTCAACCGTACAAGAAAGGTGCAAACGAGGTAACCACGTATAAACTGTCAACTACTACTCTAGCATGATATCAAGGCTTACCTGTCCTCGGGGTCCTTCTACTAGAGCATCCGCCATAAGGATGAACAACGATCCCGCAAGTAAGTATTAGTAAAGCTTAGCTAAACAAAAAAAATTTATCAGACTATAAGAAACACAAACACTTAATTAGCCAAGATCCCATGAAGGAGCCAAGTGCTTGTTCGTAGAGGTACAAGCTCGGGGATACACCGACAAGCCCGGCACTTCCCTACTCTCTTCCCTTACATCTCACTTTCTAACTCTAGATAGCTACTAGAGCATAACCCCTTTGTAGTGATGCTCAAATGTGTAGTGCTCTTCTCCCTTGGTGTGTTCATGTAGAGTGTGCCTCCTCCTCTCCTTTTATAGCTAGTGGAAGGCGATTCGAGGGTATAACGGGAAAACCCATAGCGCATCGGCCTCTCTTGGCATTGAATGTACCACCTCAAGGCGGCTGGGCCCGAACCACCTCAGGAGTGTGCCAGCGGACTAGGTGCACCAGCCGGCCCACCCTCAAGTCGGTTCGCGACCGACTTCGCATGGTGGACTGGTGTAAGGGCCTGGACTACAGCCATGTTGTGGATTTGCTCGGTTGAGGTGAGTGGGCTGGGTTTCTTTCTCTACTTCCTTGTTTTGCTTTGGGCCAAAATGGGATATGAATATTTCATTTACGTTTTATTCATCTTTTGGCCCAATTTGGTATGTTTTTATACTTAGCCCTGCAAAACAAGTGAAACACCAAAACTCGTGGAAATCATTAGCATAAATCCTTATTTACTAAGTTTGGTGTTGATTTTATATTCTTATTGGTGGTATAAAATGTGAGTTAAGGACCGCCAACAAACTCCCTCACACTTAGCCCTTTGCTTGTCCTCGAGTAAAGGTTTAAAGGACTAAGATGGGTCATCTCCTTGATTTAAAAACGTGCATACAAGTTATTCCAAGCTTCACCTACACTTGTGAGCTTCAAATTGTCTACCACATTATCTTGAGTAATTGAATAATGGAACAACATGGATTCAAATCCCCTTGCATCAGTTAACTCAAAAACTTGGGTTTTCATAAGATTTTTTAAAAATAAAAGATAGCCTTGCTCCTCAAATGATACTCTCAAGTCGCTAATATATGTGTCTGTCTCCTTACCAAGGCATTTTGAAGTTGCCTTCTTTTCATAACCTACCTCTAAAGCTTTTGAGTGGAGTTTTGGGTAGGTATGAAAGTGGGCATACTTGCATCACAGATATTGTCAAGTCAAAAACTGAACCACACGGAGATACATAAAGTCATACACTTAGATTGAGATGTGCAAGTGTGTGGAATGGAAGATGGTTCCTAATTCTAAATATTTTTGGTACTCCAAGCATCATGACTCTCTTTATTGGATGGATGATATGGAGGAGTATGGGCTATAAGAGAAAATATTCATATGTTTTTTTGAACAGGACTTCAAATTTTCTTTCCTGTTGTTTATTGCAAGGATTTTTTCCCTCGTGCCCCTTGGCATGGATTTTTTCATGCACCTTGGCATGTTTTTTCTTTTTATTTTTTCTTAAACATAGCCCATATCTCTTTTCAACATATGAAGAATTCTGGATTGAGAGATGCCATGATGGAATGTGAGGAGTAATTTATATGGTGGAGAATGAATGCGCGGCTTTCAGGGTAAGTGTCGGCGTTTTTATTTGGTGGAAGAGTGTGCAACTCTTAGGTGGGAGTTGGCATTTTTTTGGTGAATGGAAAAGGGTGCATGTTGTGCGCAACTCTCAGTGTAAGAGTCGGCATTTTATTGGTGGGTGGGTGTGAATCTCAATCATGGTGCATGACCATAATCTCACATAGGTCACAACAATTTGACCAAACTCAATGATCCGACAAGCAGCTTATGACTAAGGGTTTGTATAAATGAATCATGCCATATGGCCTTGGTAGGAAATTCATTATCATTGAGGAGCATGCATTGTGTATTTATTTTAAAATAAATCCCAAGTCCATCATAAAAAGAACAAGGTTCAAATCATCCAGCTATATCACATACTCCAATTACTTAGACAACATGGGGTCCCTATGATAGTTGTTCACAAGTTATAAGAATATTGGTGAGGAATAAGGAGTATGCAAATTTTATTAAAGGATAGAATGGAGATGTTGTGCCAAAAAGATATGCCTTTTTAAATTAATCAATTTAAACTTTCAAAGCTTTAGAGATGTGAGGGTAGAGTTGCACAAACCACTGTTGAAGATGAAGGAGTTGATGGAAGTCATGTGTCATTGTCCTTCTTGCATGATGATTCACTTGGTGTTGTGCAACAAGTATGGGAGATCTCGAGTGTGTTTTAGTTGTGCTTGAGAGACCTCCCCCACACTTGTTCTTGTACCTGTTTTTATTTTTAACAAAGAAACAAGAAGAAAGGGAAACAAGCATGGGCTCTACCAGGTCAAAACCTAGGGAGCTCAAATTTTATTGGGATGATTTTATTTATTTATTTATTTATGTTTTTTTTCTGTTCATCCAACTCATAACTCAAGCAAGGCTAAGATAAAAGACGTAGTGTAAACATAGCCAAGATTTATCTCCATATCAGATTACTTCTATTGTTACGTTAACAACTCAAAGTTCATTAATCAAATTTCAACACCATGTCAAATTTTGATCAAAGAAGGTCATTTTAACCTAAGCACCATGCTTAATTTAAAAGGACATATGGATGTACCGTATATGTATAGTATATGAATACACCCAAACCAGAGCATATGACATAACATAGGAAGCATGAATTTGTATAGTCAACCTATGGAGACAAAGAACTAGGGATTTGGTGAACATTTTATTTACCTTTTGCGTACCTAAGTGTTTCTGACTGATAGCAGATGCAGTGAATGATTATAGCTTGCTACTGTGATGACTTGATTGTACTGCATCCAACTCAGGCGACTACCTTGGTGGTAGCAAAGGTCTAGAAAAATGGAGACCCTCTTTCTTTCTTTTTTTTTTTTAAGTATCCCTTCGCCTTCCACATTTTATTTTCAATTTAATATGTTTTATAACCATTTTTTTCACGTTTCTCTTTCTTTCATGTTTCTCTTTTTCTCACTTTCCTTTTTTTCAAAACTTGTTTTTTCTATTTTTCAGCAAGGTAGGGCTGACATCACCCCCTTTTTTTTGAATGATCCCTTGGTGTGTATGGAACTTTGGGCTTCTCACCATCCTCCCCCACACTTGGACTTTTGTGTAAAAGTCCAGTGTAGAATCAGGGCCTCCTTGTGAGCATGTTCCATCGCCTAAGAGTGTCAAAATTTGTAGTTGATGTCGCTTTATGCCCTCAAGCATCATATGACCCATGTTCTTCTTATCTTTCCTGAAATGGTTAGCGCCATACCCGAAGGTGCATACTAACTTGACAACATACCCTTGCTTTTATTTAAAAGGAAAGTTTTTTAAATGATAGTTATCAAAATAATAATAATAATAATCATAATTGTAGGAAAGTTTTTTAAGATAATCCAGGGTATCTCCCGGCAGTGCTTAAGTTATGGTCTTAAGCTTGATTGTGGGAACTTCTTCTTTTAGCTATCAATGGTGGTGTAGTTCCACTTCACCACCCAGCATAGGGCATTAACGTTCAAGCTGCAAGGTTGACACCGTCATGCCACTATGAGATTTGTAATGCTTATGATAAACATAGGCATCAACAACGAACCTTTTAAAAGGTTTGACAACAAGGATTAAGAGAAGGTTGTAATTCTCATAGAAGCACGGGGTCAGATGTGAAACAAACTCTAGAGACTCCAAAATTGAGCATGAACATGAGATGTCTCATAAGGGAAGTTAGCATGCTCATTAGCGGGCTGCTGCTTGGTCTCTAGAGTAGTTGCTTCAGGCATGTGCATGGCATGGAAGTTTTCATGTGGAACTAATGTTGCAACTCGGCCATTATCTAGGGCAATAATTCCAAGGCCAGAGGGACATGGCTTATGTTCGAGTGAGAGCGATGATGGACGTTCAGTTTCATAGGGATGAGAAATGAATGGAGAACTAAACTTTGCCTCCTCGAACGGGTTATGTTTAGGAAGATGCTCCACCATTGTAGTTTCTAGGTGAGTGGTGGGAGCAATTTTCCCAAACTTCTCATAGGATATCCCTTGGACGTACTTATTCAAGAAAATTCTTCCCAAGGGAACCCTGATGAGAAGACAAACTTAAGGATGGCAAAGATGTGGAAGTCTATGCAAACCTTAGTTCCATGAATTTCTATTGGCATAGCCCTAGCAATCTCACAACACTCAATGACAAACCCTGATAAACTCTTGAAGAGTTTGTCGGTCGGCACTAGTGACATATTACCCAAAAGGGCTTTTGCAAGGAATTGTGACATGATATTAGTGCCAACTGTGAGGTTGTGTAGGGCATCTATGGTAGTTCCTCGTAACAAACATGATATAGTCATGGAAGGTGAAATAATCTGAATTGCTTCAGAAGAACATTTCATTTCTAACAACCATGATGGCTCCATGTTAGGGGAGACTTCCTAGAAGGAAATGTATCCTTTTCGTGCCAAGAATTGTTTGAGGTTTTACCAACATCCTCGAATTTGATCGCAAACTCTGAAGGATGGAGAACTGTCTCCTTCCTTGCTCGTGATTCGACTGGGCCTCATGAGTCGAACCTATGGAGGATGGTATATGGTTGGATACTACTAATGAGGGCTCCCCCATACTTGACATGACTATCGCCTTGAGGGTTTCTACGATGGGGAAGCGTGCTTCCCTAGGATGTGATCAAGGATTTTCCTCTGTTCTGCCATGGTTTTATGTAAAAACGTCCCTCCGATAGCCGTGTCAATGCATAGGGCAGCATCTTTGTATAGAACTGAATAAAAGAGATGCAATTACATGCTGTTGGGTAAAGACAAATCTTGGCCGGCTTGGAATAAGATTGTAAACTTGGCCTAGGCCGCACCAATAGATTCCTCCTTGTCTTGCTTAAAATCAAGGATTGCCCCTGGTAGAGAGTTGATACAGGACATAGGAAAGAATGTAAGACAAACTTGTCTTTATATTCTTCCCAGTCCTCATTCATACTTCCTACGACATTAGTGAACCATTGCTTAGCCTTCCCCTTGAGGGAGGACAAAAACAACTTCCACTTCAGAGTTTCTTGTGTCATGCCAGGAATGCTTAGGCATGAACATAATTCCTCGAATTTTCACAAGTGGTCAAACGAATCTTCATTGTCATGACCAAAGAAGGGATTTGCCCGAACCATGACTTTGAATCTTGGGTGGAGTTCACGGCTGGATGAAAAGTTCAATTTTGAAAAAAGTGGCTGCTCCAAGAACTCCCCCTTTGAAGCACAGTAATTTGGAATTGAAGTTGGCTTCATGGTAGTAGGACTAGATAGAAGAAATATTTTTTTATAAAATAAAATATAAAATATTTTTTTTAAAAATAAGGATACAGATACGAGGACGAACAAGGGTCGAAGAAAATAGCAACTGTTGGCGGTCCTTAACGATGATTTTATACCGCCAATGATAACCCAAAAAGGGGTGGATTAAATATTTACTTGCACATATACTTTTGTATTAACCCAATTACACTTGTACTTGGAGAATTATTATTTTGCAGGAAAATACAATAAGTACAAGAAATTCCATTTAGAAATGCGCTTTCCAGGAAGTGTAAAATTAAGGGATTGAGAAAAGGTCCATTTCGAGACCAAACTAGGCCGAGTGCACCACGCATCCATGGCCCAGGCCCACAATGAACCCAAGAAGTGCAAGCTCAAAACCCGGTCTAACTCCAACTCAGGCTGCAGGAGTAGGCCCGAGTAATTTGGCCATAACTCACTCATCCGGACTCTATTTTGGGCGATCCACCAGGCGTTCGAAAGCTAACGACGAGGCCTATCGAGAATTTTTATAAAAGCATTTCATTTACTTCTCTTCAATGGAAATTCTATTTTCCTAGAATATATCATAATTTTTGGCCTAATTCTTCTTCTGATGATCGATTTACGCACCTGCAAAAGATGGGGCCCAACGGAGCCCAAAGTTGGGTGCGCAATAGGGGAGGGGCGTGTGCACCTCCCAGGTGTCCAATCGGGCCCATCCTTGGTGAGGCGGTTCAAACCTTCCTTGTGAAGGTCAGGTGGTGCTGCACTCGTACAAGGAAGGTGGGAAACTGATGTTGTGAGGCCGGTTCAGTACCTTCCAAGTGGGGAGGAGAATTTTACAAAGAACCCCCCTCCACTCCATCTATAAAAGGAGGCTCTCTCACCCTCATTGACACACACCACACAACAAGAGCCTCTCTCCCTCACTTGTATCTTCCTTAGTAGTTTAGGATGTAGTAGTAGTAGCTTACTTGGAGCAAGGCAAGCTTCATTGGAGAGCTTGAACCTTTGGGAGCGATCTTGGTATGAACACATTCCAGAGTTCCCTTTTTTTATTCTATAGCTTGTTATGAAATTAGAGCTAAGTTCTTGTGCACATAGAACTTTATGCTAAATCTTTCAACATACATATTTAGACATAGAGCTATGTTGAGGTGACGGGTTCTACTCTAAGTTAGTCTTGGTCAAAGTTGGTTTGCGGGATCGACAATCGTCCTTGTGGCGGATGCTCTATTGAAGGGCCCTCCCGTAGGCAAGCCTTGATCACTCTAGAGTAGTAGAGGTTGGCATAGACATGGTGTCTAGGCCAATCTCTATCGTCGTTTGCCTCATTCATGCACAGTTGAGGTGGTAGGCGGCGGGGAGTGACCTTGTCCTGTCCGTCCTTTGTAATCCCCCACGTCCATGTTCGGCGTAGAACTGTAGGCCAGAGGTACCTGGTAGACCAGGTATAACCAGTGTCCGAAGTAGATCAGTGGCGGCCAGGCTAGCTTACCCTAGAATCTCTAATCCTATATGAAGACATGTATTTGTATGATCCTGCTATTGTAACATATCTATCATGAATGCCTGCTCTAGTTTAGGTTGTTCTTTATTCTTTGTTTTACCTTTATCCTTGTGTTTGGCTCAAGTGTGTGTGTCAAGTTATCCTATCTATCATGTTTATCCCCTGATATGAACACTGGTCTATTATGCATTCGTGTTATCTTGACCATGTCCCTCTTTTACACCATGCCTTCCTTTGGGAAAATATAAATAACGATACACTGAATACTTCCGGGTGAAATGCTACAACGGTATTTCCGTACGCTTGCGGACTTGTTCTATAAATGTGGCAGAATACCTACAGGTGTTTCTAGTGGCATTGCCAAGGACTTTGCAATCCTGGTGATTACGCTAAGAAACGTCAACAAGCATTTTTGGCGCCGTTGCCGGAGAAGGCATTGGTTAAAATGTTTTAGTTGGACATGTTCTTGATAATATGTTTTTGTAGTAGCCGTTGCTCATTTTAGAAAAAAATATTTTCTTTTTATAAACTATATTTTGCTACCTAAAAAATAATATATTTTTGAAATAAAACAAAAAAGTAATTTTTTATCAAAAAAATATTTGCTAAAATGTTTTTCAAAAAACATATAATATATATATGTATTTAAAAAAATATATATACATAGTAGTACCTGTTTGAATATATATATTTTGCAAGTCATGAGCTTTCCTTCTATAAAATAAAGATACAAATAATCTTTGTTTTTCATAAATGTTGTTTGATTTTAAAATTTTTGCATGAAGCATGTTTTGGTTTGAAGTATGATTGGTGCACGATCATATCTTCATAGGCTTTTTAATTTGAGCATGGAGCTTGGACTAAATTGCCTGCTTTGATTAAACGACATGTCTAATCATTGTTTCAAAACTGCTAAGTGTAGACTTTACCAAAAAAGTTATTTTATTTATCAATAAAATATTTTATAAATGTTTTTAAAAAATTTTCTAATATCTAAAAATAAAATAATCTTTCAAAAAAATTCAAAAGCAAAAATTTGAAAAAAATTTATCTTTCAATTAATTTCTTTTATTTTTGTTTTCCTTCAAAAGTAAAATGAAATGTTTTTAAAAAAAGAATATTTGATGTCCTCCCTTTAAAAAGGTTTTAATAAAATTTTGAAACCAACTAGCTCAGTTTGTTTCATGCATATGTTTTTCAATACGTTAATCACAAGGGAAGGTAAGATCCCTTGTGATCTACTAAACCATAACCGTGCAGGAGAAATCAGAAATAGAGGGGTACAACCTGATTCTTTAGCTTTGAGCTAGCTTGGGGGAGGACCACAACAAGGTAACATGTATCTATCACTCTCATATTCTTCTGTTACCTTGCCCAAAAAATGAAATAAATCAATAATAAAATAAAATAAAATAAACTCTCCTTTTTAATATAATGAAAAGACATGTTGTGAAGTTAGTATGCACCTTCGGGTATTCTTGTCACTAACCATTTTCAGGTTAACAAAGAAAGGAAGCCTAAGAACATGAGAGCAACATCAACGACACACGTTGACCATCTTTGGTGTTCCACCACAGCAAAGATCATTAGAAAAAGAAAAGAATAATGTTGTCAGCTCTACTTAAAAAAAGGAGAAAGAAAAGAAAGAAAAAAGTGGTAAAAAGAATATATGAAAAAAATATATAGTAATATAATTGGAGGAGAGAAAAAGGAACAAGCTAGCCCCACACATCCAAAGAGGAACACCTATGGGCTGCCTGACTCTGCCCTAGCATTTACTTTGCACAAGCAACAAGGGCTCACCCCAACCCTTTGTTGCTACCATCACGGCCATGGCCCATACACAATAAGCCATGAGAGTGGCCTGGTGGTTCACCTGAGAAAAGTCATCATACCACAGCAGCAACTCTGATGTATCATCCAGCCATGCTGCCGGTAACTACACTCAGGTATGCAAAGGTAATGTTCCCCAACTCTTTTCGCTCATACTTATCTCCAAAGCTTCATCATTCATGCTTCTTTATGGCATCATGAACAATAGAAATAACTTATGTTCGAGATAAACCAAGGTTTGATTTACTCTGCTTTTTTCTTAGCCATGTTTGAGTTGAAATAAAAGTTGGTGGAACTATGTTTTAGGGATAAAATATATCACATGGCTTTCTTGTTGACCTGTCAATGCTTTCACCTCTGTTGGATGAATCTTGTTAATCCTTTCATGCTTCCTCTTTTTGTGCTGGCTGTTGGCGGTCCTTAACTCACATTTTATACCCCCAATATGTTACTAAAATTAATAGTACGTATGGCTTTATCTGACATCTCCACGAGTTTTGGTGCTCTCCACTATTTTGCAGGAAAGTTATTATTTCATGGAATAAAAGTATATCAAATGATGAAACGGAGTACACCATTGTGACGGGCTCGTCGCGCTGATTGAAACGGACATATTATTTGCATAATTTGGAGCAAGGGATAAAAAGATATTCAATATTCAAATGAAAAAAGGATGCTGATGTCACCAGTGACATCAGCACCCCAGGTCAACGGGCGACAACAGCTGACGACGGGCCCCGCTGTCATGGGCTCCACCAGTCAGCCACGTCAGCAGCCAACCAGCGAAGCCAGCGCAGCAGGGGACAGGCCAACCATGTGGGCCCCGTAGTGGGCCAGGTGGACCCCGCTTGCCTCCCCACGCGGCCGACACAACTGACGGCCCAGGCGAGTCACGCGGTGACGCATGGCCCCCAGTCCTCCACGCGCGTGAGCGCGTGTTTCAACGCGAAGACGCGGGAGACCGAAAGCCGCTCGGCCACCCAGCTGCCGCCGCGTTGTGGGGCCACAGCACACGAGGGAGCGCTTGCCCGGGACGCGGTTCGGACAGGTCCCGTGGCAACGTGTCACGCGAGCAGAGGACGCGTGGAGGCGGTTCCATGGTCTACACGGCTGCCGCGGTTGGGCCGGCTGGTTCGGCTAGTTTAGCCACCCGCCTGGCCAGATTGCTTTCCAGAAACAGCAGACAATGCAGTTTACACCAGTTCACCTCCGGTTCGCCGCCTTCCTGGCCGGTTCTCGCTCGATTTTTGACGCTGATTAACAATCAATCAAGATTTTGACCTAGGGAGGTCGGTTTGCATGCATTCCATTGTCATATGGTGGGGGGTTATGTGTAAAAGTGTCTCCTCCCTCTCCACTATAAATAGAGGGCCTCTCTCCCTATTCAAGACACACCATCATTTGGAGCCACTCACCTCACATTCCTCACTTGTACTCTTTAGATTAGTTTTAGTAGTAGAGCAAGGCAAGAGCTAGCAAGGAGAGCTTGTCTCCTTGGAAGAAGAAGAACACCTTGGTACGAATACTATGCAGTTCTCTTCCAAGTTCAAGTTCTTATCTTATTTATATAGCAATGCATATGAACTAGAGTATAGTCTTGTTCATGTTATGATCATGATATATGAACTAGCATATAGTTTATGTGTTATGTTCTTGACATGTTCATCGTTGTTCTTCATCGTTCATCGAATTAGTATGAATAGAGGAAGAACTAGGGATGAGGTGACAGTTCATCATGCCTTCTCGGTTGCTCTTAACCTAGCCTGTCACTCCAAAGGGGTGGGGTCCATGGGGGTTAGGAGCTGTTTCCAATTACACGGGTGTGGTGCATGGGTATGCGAAGATCGGCGGATATGTCGGTGTCCCACGGGTAGAGGGGTAGGTGGGCAGGTGGTGACAGCCCTATCCATCCCAAGCACTCCCCCACATTCGGGTATTGAGTAGGAGTTCGTAAAGTCTCTATCGGCTGGCAGACCAACTGCGGGGATCTACCTATCATCCCAGACTTAGTCCTGATGCATGCTAGACATATTAGTTAGATATTTACCAACAGTTCTTTGCATAGCTGTATTGACCAATGCCTTCTCAGTTAGATATATTCTTTTATTCTTTATTTCTCTTTTATCCTTGAATGATGAGATATAATGATATATGTGCTATGCAAATATCTAGTTCAACCCTTTTTGAGATGATGAATAGTTGCTCTGTCTTGTGTTTCATCTATACCCGTGTTATAATCGAGCTTTCTCTAAGATTTGGGTTTATCAGCTAATAATGTCTCATCCTAAAAACTTGGACCAGTGGGTTGCATATGCTTGATCTTGTCTAAGTTATTACCTGATAAGATATGGTAACATGGGCTACGCTATGACTTCATTCTGAGTGAGACTTGACATTCGGAGTTTATTTTCAAAAAAAAGAAAAAAAGAAAAAAGTTCCTCAATGATTATGAAATAACAACCAAGGCCATGTGGCATGTTTCATTTCTACAAACCTTTAGTCATATGCTGCTTGCGAAATGTTGAGTTGGGTCAAATTGTTGTGACCTTAGTGAGATTATGGTCATGCACCCATGATTGAGATTCATATGCACCCACCAAATAAATCCAACTCTCACCTCGAGAGTTGTGCACAACATGCACCCATCCATCCACCAAAAATATGCCAACTCTTACCCTGAGAGTTGTGCATCTTTTCCACCAAATAAAAATGCCGATTCTTACCCTGAGAGTCACATATTCCTTATCCAAGAAAATGTGCTCCTCACATTTCCATCATGACATCTTTCCATCAAAAATTTAGTCATGTGCCAACAAAGGATATGGGCTATGCTAAAAAAAAAGAAAAAACCATGCCAAGGGGCATGAGAAAGAAAAAACACAAAGAAAAAAGAGAAAGCATCCATGCCAAGGGGCAAGAGGGATGAAATAAAAACTGAAAGGAAATCTAAATTCCCCGTTCAAAAGAAAAAAAAAGAAGAAGAGAAAAGAAAGAGTGTACCTTTATAGCCCATATTCCTCCAAATATATCATCCATCCAATAAAGAGAGTCATGATGCATGGAGTACCAAAAAATATTTAGCATTAAAATTCCACCATCATCATATTCCACACACTTGCACATCTCAATCAAAGTGTGTGACTTGTATCTCCTTGTGGTTCGGTTTTTGACCCAGCAATATATGTGATGCAAGTATGCCCACCTTTTTACCTGCCCAGAACTCCAATCTCAGCTTTAGTGGTAGGATATAAAATGGTAACACTACAATGCCTTTGGTGAGGTAATCATACAAACTGAGCGATCGAGAGAATTATTTGAGAAACTTACTTTTCTTTGCAAAAAACTTTTAAAACCTCTGGATCGATGGTTGATCATGGGATGAATGATAAGCAATGCTTGTTGATCTATTCTATCTTGCAATCGCCCAAGACTAAGATAGCTAAAAAGCCCCATCACTTTCGAGATAATAACAGGGTGGATAGCATACTAATTTATTCGAATTGAAGTTGAAAACTTTGTTATAACCTTGGTAAATTTGAAATATGATCGGCTAGCAACTCCTGATGAACAACCAAAGCCTAGCTTTGCTCAAGGACGAGCAAAAGGGTAAGATTGGGGAGTTGTTGGTAGTCCTTAACAATGATTTTATACTGCCAATAGTAACCCAAAAAGGGGGCAAATTAAATATTTACTTGCACATATACTTTTGCTATTAACCCAATTCCACTTGTACTTGGAGAACTATTATTTTGCAGGAACATACAATAAGTACAAGAAATTCCATTCAGAAATGCGCTTTTCAGGAAACGTAAAATCAAGGGATTCGAAAAAGGTGCATTTTAGGACCAACTAGGCCGAGCGCACCACGCCACCATGGCCCAGGCCCACGATGAAGCCAAGAAATGGAAGCTCAAAACCCGGTCCAACTCCAACTCGGGGTGCAGGAGTAGGCCCGAGTAATTTGGCCATAACTCACTCATACGGACTCTGTTTTAGGCGATCCACTAGGCATTGGAAAGCTAACGACGAGGCCCACGCATCTGCAAAAGATGAGGCCCAACGGAGCCCAAAGTCAGGTGCGCGACAGGGGAGGGGCGTGCGTACCTTCCAGGTGTCCAATCGGGCCCATCCTTGGTGAGGCGGTTCAAACCTTCCTTGTGAAGGTCAGGTGGTGCTGCACTCGTACAAGGAAGGTGGGAAACTGATGTTGTGAGGCCGGTTCAGTACCTTCCAAGTGGGGAGGAGAATTTTACAAAGAACCCCCTCCACTCCATCTATAAAAGGAGGCTCTCTCACCCTCATTGACACACACCACACAACAAGAGCCTCTCTCCCTCACTTGTACGTTCCTTAGTAGTTTAGGATGTAGTAGTAGCAGCTTAGTTGGAGCAAGGCAAGCTTCATTGGAGAGCTTGAACCTTTGGGAGTGATCTTGGTATGAATACATTCTAGAGTTCCCTTTTGTTTATTCTATAGCTTGTTATGAAATTAGAGCTAAGTTTTTGTGCACATAGAACTTTATGCTAAATCTTTCAACATACATGTTTAGACATAAAGCTATGTTGAGGTGACGGGTTCTACTCTAAGTTAGTCTTGGTCAAAGTTGGTTTGTGGGATCAACGGTCGTCCTTGTGGCGGATGCTCTGTTGAAGGGCCCTCTTGTAGGCAACCCTTGATCATGCTAGAGTAGTAGAGGGTTGCATAGATGTGGTGTCTAGGCCAATGTCTATCATCGTTTGCCTCATTCATACATAGTTAAGGTGATAGGCGACGGGGAGTGACCTTGTCCTGTCCGTCCTTTGTAATCCCCCACCTCCATGTTCGGCGTAGAACTGTAGGCCGGAGGTACCTGGCAGACCAGGTATAAGCCGGTGTCCAAAGTAGATCAGTGGCAGCGGGGCTAGCTTACCCTAGAATCTTTGATCCTATATGAAGACATATATTTGTATGATCCTGCTATCATAACATAGCTATCATGAATGTCTGCTCCAGTTTAGGTTGTTCTTTATTCTTTGTTTTACCTTTATCCTTGCATTTGGCTCGAGTGTGTGTGTCAAGTTATCCTATCTATCATGTTTATCTCCTGATATGAACACTGGTCTATTATGCATTCATGTTATCTTGACCATGTCCCTCTTTTACACCATGCCTTCCTTTGGGGAAATATAAATAACGATACACTGAATACTTTCGGGTGAAATGCTACAACGGTATTTCTGTACGCTTGCAGACTTGTTCTGTAAACATTGCAGAATACCTACAGGTGTTTCTAGTGGCATTGCCAAGGACTTTGCAATCCTGGTGATTACGCTAAGAAACGCTAACAACAAATGTTCTCCGACAACAGTGCCATGTCGGTATTTCTTAAAGTATGCAGAGAATCTGCAAGCGTACAGAAGTATTGTTGTAACCTTTACCCGAAAGTATTTAGGGTATCGTATTTTCCATAGCGAACAATGGTATTTCTCCTAGCCAGTTTGCCCAAGGAAAAACATAAGGGTACAAATAGAAAGGGGTAGTGTTGGGTGATGAAATTATACACATATAAGAAGGGTGAAAACAATATGCTGGTCGTAGTTGTCTTTCAATCTGTCTCAAAACTAAACACCCCAGGGGGTACTTATAGACCCCCCTGGCTTCGCCATTCAAAGAATCTTACAAAATTAGTCATGGCACCTCCTATACATTTAGCTAGAAAGCACATCGGCGAAGTGGTGAAATACACTTCGCCCTTTTCCTTTTGTCCCCTTAAGAAAGATTTGATCATAATTTCTTGACTCAGCTGACAACCTCATTGACTCTTCGTGCGAAGCCACTACGTCAGCTTCATTGGTCATCAGGAGTTTGGCGAAGTCATCTTTGCCAAATAACCTGAAATATGTGAAAACATATATGCAAAGTTTGAAATAGTCACAACGAAGCGTCCACGTCATCTTCACCGAATATTGAGTTGTCTCAAATATTTATAATGAAGAGTTTGTTCTCGACACCAAAGTTTGTGATGGAAGTTTGTATGTCAAAGGTGTTCCCCAACAGCAGCCCCTCGCGGGAGAAGGCCTACTCCAAAGGTCTGAATCCCGTGAAGTTTATATGAAACTTTGCCTAACAAACGCTGTCCAAACTTTGGAGTTGGCCTGTTTGAATTTTGAATCCAATGGCTAGTTTTGATCGGTTGACCGGACCTTGCCTATAAATAGCAAGGCCCCCTACTGAGGCTGTCGTTTTCAGAAGGCAGGAAACTCTGCCAAAATTTTTCTTGAGCTAAAAAGTTTGATATAGTTTTTCTTGACAACTGTTGCTTTTGTTCATCTTTTCTTGAGCTCTCAGGCGAAGTGTGTTTGACAACTTTGGTAAGGTTTGTGTCGTTTAACTTTTATGCTTTGTGATCTTGTCTCGGTTATTTTGATTTTTTAATTTTATATATGTCTTTGCAAGACTTACAAGATCAGGTTCGATCTCAAGAGAGCTTAAAAGTTGATGATGATAGTTTACCTATGGATTCTAATGAAGAAAATCTTGATGATGTTGATACGTCTGTCGAAGATTTGATCAAGGATGAAGAGGGTTTTACCATGACTTTTGGTAAAACATTGTTTGAGAAGAGTCATCTTGATGAAATGGTTCACTTGAACATTGTTGAGCGTGATCAAGTAAGGGTTCCTGATCCTGAGGAGTCTAATCCGAAGCCTTATCCTGAGAGTGCATTGTCTACCAAGAATTGTTTACTGCTGGTCTCCGTTTCCCTTGTCAAGACTTTGTCGAAGATGTGCTTAAGGCTTTCAATATTCAGATGCATCATTTGACACCAAATGGTGTAGTTAGGCTAGCACAGTTTGTCTAGGCTATGAGATCTCTGGAATGCAATGCTAATATTGCTACTTTCTGTGAGCTTTTTGAAATGCATACTCAGTTCAACGAGTTTATGCTTGATGGTCGGGTGATCACTAAGTATTTTGCTTGTTCAAGTTTTAAAATGGCTCGCAATGCCATTCAAGTTTCTCTAGCAACTAGGAACAAGTAGGGTACTGGAGATTGGTCAAGATATTGGTTTTATCATAAAGTGCCCATGGTTGAAGAAAGGAACCCTGTTACAAAGAAAATGGTGAAGAAGTATCCAATGGCTGCTAGAATGGAAATTGAGAAGTTTAAGCTGTCTCCTTCTTTTCCTACTTCCATGATCTCGAAGACTGCTATGAAGGCGTACAAGTGCACAGCTTCGCTGTAATGTGCTAGGGATCTTGTTGAAGAGTATGTTGCTCCTAGAATTTGGTTGTTGAATAAAGGTTGGACTTTTCAACGGTTTCATGCTAAAAAGGTCCGAGGGGTGAACTACAAGTTTTCAGATAATGACTTTCATCGTTCGAGGACTTTTGCTTGTGATGAAGATTTTATGAAATCTGTTGAAGGCCGAGCTGAAGATTTGCTTAGAAAATATGTGTTGAGTGAAAAGAACAATATTGATAAGATCCTTAGGGGTGACTATAGATGTTTGAATAGGGTTTTTGAGGTTGCACAGGTTGAATACGGAGAACGGCCTCCTCCTGCTTATGGTCATGAAAAGAAACAGGATAAAAAGAAGAAGAAGGAATCTACTACTCAGGCTAAAGGAACTAAGCAGAAGGCTGGTCCTAGCAAGGCTGTTGCCAAGAAATTGAAGAAGAATCAAAGTCCTTCTGTCTTGCTTGATGCTGAAGAGCTTGACACTGTGCTGGAGTGGAGCTTGGATATGGAGGGAAACTTGGTTGTTGGATTGGGTGGTTCTGGAGAAGGAGATGTTGGTACTTCCAAAGTTGTTGGTGATGTTGGTGTTTCTGAGTCTCGATATGTTGAAGAAGAGGTGAGAAAAATTACTATGGTTTTTTCTTCCAGTAGTTTTACTCCGTTGTTGCTTACTCTGCTAAGTGATGTATTGCAGAATATGCAGGGTCAAAATTTGCCTGCCAAAGATCTGTGGTTGCTAATGTCAAAAGTTCGGTTTCTCAAAAAGAAACTTCTGAAAAGGAAACTTTTGTTGAGGGTTCTCGAAGAGCTGTCGATCCTATTTTGCCAAGACTTGATATTGAGGCTCCTGTCGTTGGGTCTCATGATGAGAATGTTGATACTGGGAAGACTACTTCACTTGAAGACCCTGCAACAGTTGGGGTTGGCGAAGTTGGTGTCCCGAATGTGGCGAAAAAAGTTGGTGGCTCTAGAATTTATTCTCTTAATCTTGATGAGAGTGATGATGAAGTTTTTGATGAAGAGACTAATGATGAACGGTTGATGCGCTTGTCGAGCTCCACTATTAATGTTGAATCTGGCAAAAAGATTGACTGTAGCTTGGGAGAACGTGTTTCTACTGGTAAGTAATGTGTTTTTATGTCTGACTTGTTTGGCTTGCGCTGTCTTATTTTGCTTAATCCTTAATTTTTGTCTCTTTGCAAAAACTATTTTTTCTCATGCACCGTCTTCTCCTCAAAAGAGTGTTGATTTTAGTAAGATGGAAAATGTTCAACAAGATCCTTTGACTCCTGTTGTCCCTGCTGGTGGTGAAGGAGAAATTTCTAATGCTCTAAAGCGGGGCTTAGAGTTTTGCCAAGAGAAAGGTTTAGGTCTTGATTGTTTTAAGTTTATAGGTATTGGGGCTGATAAACTTTGGATGATGTCTCGCACTTCTGAGGTTCAGCTATCCAAGTGCATAGATGAGGCTTTCACTGTCCCTGATGCGGAGCTTGAAATATCGAAGAAGCCTTTGCTCGAAGTTGCTGGCGCTGGCTTATCTATGATGTACAAAGGTTCTCTCTTGATGAGAGGTTTGCGAGCGGGGTTAGAGGAAAAAGAGAAAAATTTTGCCCTTCGCGAGCGCGATTATCAGGTTGAGATTCAGAATCTGAAAAAGCAACTTGTAGGAAAGGAGAAAGAGAGAGCTGACGCCGTCGAAGCTCATAACAATTTGGAGACTAGGTTAATTGGTGCTCTTGCTGTTGTTGAGAAGAAGGAGGATGAGATAAAGAAGATTGTCACAGAGAATGAAAAGTTGAAAGAAGGTATGCGACGTATTGAGAAAAATTTGACAGAGCAGGACAAATCTTTCTTCGATAACTGCAATCGTATTTGGGAACTTTGTTTTGAAAGCTATGATAAGTTTAGAGCCAGGCCTGGGGAAAAATTTTGGGATCTTGGTGACCGTGACAGTTTCTTAAGTTGGCTTTGCCGCCAATACAAAGATTTGTCCCGAGTCATGGAGACCACAGTTGATATTGGGGTTTATTATTCTGCCCATGCTTTGTTTCACTTGATGAGACAAAGTCAGGATCCCTTGTTTGCGCAACTTTTTGATGACCAGTATAAGTTTCCTTCTCTGGATAACTTGACTAATGTGTCGAAAGCTACTCAAGTGTTGTGTAACAAGTATCTTGAGCAGTATTTATGTCTAGTGGTCTAGCTCATTGTTTTGATAAAGCTAAGGAGAAGTTGCAGAAGGTATGTTTTGTATTTTTCTTATTTTGTGCTATTGCTATTGTTTTATCTGACTCTTCTTTTTGTTTAGCAAATTGCAAAAGAGGCAGAAGCTGCTCAGAAGGAGGCCGAGGAGATTGCGAAGAGGGAAGCCAGAGCTAAGGGTCAAAGTGGTGCTGGATCGAGCAATGTTAGTGACAGCCATCCTTAGGCTCTAGTTTTCCTTTCTTTTGTGAGATGAGGGAGTTTCAAGATACATTTGTTTTTAAGTTATCATCTTTGTAAAGCATATGCTTGGAAGTTGTTTGACTATTTTTCCCCACCTGCGCAGGGTCCTCATGCTGAGCCTGTGCAGGATGTCGGAGATATTACTCCACTGTTAATGTGTAAACATGACTTCATTTTCGAGGCTGCTGAGTTCTATGATTTTTGTGTGAAGTATGATGGTTGTGATGTCGATGATTTTCTTGCACGTAAGTTTTTGCTCTCGTTATGTTGAACTTGGGACTTTTTCTTTGGGGTTTTGTCTTACAAATCTTTTATAGATGTGAATAAGTGATACTATAGTATCAGGCCTCCCAACTGTCGAGTTTTTGATTTCACAGATTTTGCACAGGTAAAGTTTGACGCGTGCGCTTTTCTTTGTTTCATGGTTGAAAAGTGCTTGCTAACTCCGTTTCTTATAGTCATCGGGATCAAGTACTTCACTGGCGGATGTTTTGGAGGATCGTTTGCGGTGTGAAGCAGATGAAATTATTAATGAGGTTGTTAGCGACATACTTGGTGATGCTACCGAAGTAGTTAGTTCTCAAGATGACTAATTTTGTAAACATATTTTTGTAATTGGGTAGGTTGTATTGCAAGACATCTTGTTGTACTGCGAAGTGTGTGAGTTTACCTTTGCTTGTAAATGAGTATTGTATAATCAATTTGAATTTTATCGTCTTTCTTTTTTGTAGATCCTGCTTTTTTGTTTGAGGTGATTGTCTGTGCTTCTCTTAAGGACTGGTAATGTTTTTGCTCTAATTAGACTGATTTGAAGAATTTAATAAATTTTGAAACATCGTTCCTTCTTTTCGTTTGAAGTAGATGCGTATACTTCGCTTAGAGACTAAAAATGTTTTCTTCTTAGTGGAATAAGTTTAAAAAATTTGCCTTAGCGGATTTTGAAACATCGTCCCTTACTTTTTGTGCGAAGTGGACGCGTGCGCTTCGCTTAGAAGCTTGAAACACTTTCACCTTAATGAAAAGAAAAGGTCAAAAAAATTTGCCTTAGCAAATTTTAAAACGCCGTCCCTTTCTTTATGTGTGAAGTGGACGTGTACGCTTTGCTTGGAAGCTCGAAACGCTTTCACCTTGGTGAAATAAAAAATTTGCCTTAGCAAATTTTTGAAACACCGTCTCTTCCTTTTCGTGCGAAGTGGACGCGTACGCTTCGCTTAGAAGCTTGAAACGATTTCACCTTAGTGAAATAAAGTCGAAGAATTTGCCTTAGCAAATTTTAAAATGCCTTCCCTTCCTTTTCGTGCAAAGTGGACGCGTATGCTTTGCTTAGAAGCTTGAAACGATTTCATCTTAGTGAAATAAAGTCAAACAATTTGCCTTAGCAAATTTTGAAACACCGTCCCTTCCTTTTCGTGCGAAGTGAACGCGTACGCTTCACTTAGAAGCTTGAAACAATTTCACCTTAATGAAATAAAGTCAAAGAATTTGCCTTAGCAAATTTTGAAACACCGTCCCTTCCTTTTCGTGCGAAGTGGATGCATACGCTTCCTTAGAAGCTGAAAGTATTTTCACCTTAGTGAAATGAAGTCGAAAAATTTACCTTGGACTTATTTGAGTTCGATAAGTTAGCATTTTTTAGATTTAATAAAATGTTGATGCTAACTTAGTTTTGTAAAATTTGTGCCGATATGGGAGTATATGTTGGATATACTCTTCGGCATTTTGTACTTTTAGTTGTGCAATGTAGAGGCGTATCTTTGGGGAAACTATTTTCTCATTTATATTTCATGAGATTTACAAAGAGACTACCTCGTTAAAAAACCACTCACGCTGCGGAGGGTTTCCCCTAAGTGGAAAAGGAGTGTAGCTCGATTACATTGTAAATTTGCTTGGAATGGAACTTTTGCTTCTACTTTGCAGAAAAGAAAACTATTCTTCTAGTTTGGCTATGGGTAGTATTTGCGAAGTCCTTCTATATTCCAAGTGTGACTGAGTTCTTTACCTTTCAGATTTGCAAAATGATATACACCTTCTTTGCTTGTTCTTGTGATAATGAAAGGCCTTCCCACTTTTCTTGGAATTTTCCCACCGTGTCTTCGTCTCTTTTTCTTTTGAGGACAAAATCTCCTGGTGCTAACTCTCTTAGCTTGACTTTTTTGTTGTACCACTTCTGTATTTTGAGTTGGTACTTCTTGATATTCTCAAATGCTTCATTACTTTCTTCTTCGAGTAAATCTTTACTTGTTGCTTGATCCTCTTCTATGATCATTTAAGTGTTCGTTTTTGGTTCTTCATACTTTATTTCTTCGGGGGTCATTGCTTCATCTCCGTATAGTTACTTGAATAGAGAAAAATCTGTTGGCCAGGGCTTCGATGTGTTAGGAGACCAGATAACTCTTGGTAATTCGTCGACCCATTTTCCCTTTTTTAGGTCTGTTAAGCATTTTGAAATTCCAGTGCAAATTATCCCGTTTGCTCTTTCGACTGCTCCAATAGACTATGGGTGCCTTATGGATGCAAAACAAAGTTTGATTCCCAATGAGTGTAGTATTCTCTGAAGTCTTCGCTATCAAATTGGGTTCCATTGTCTACAGTGATGTGTCTTGGAACTCCGAATCTGCATATGATGTTTTGCCATAGGAATTTTTCATTTTGTAAGAAGACATGTTGGTGATTGGCTTCGCCTCAATCCACTTGCTAAAATATTCAACTACAACTATTGCGTATTGGTAATTGCCTTGAGCCGGAGGTAACTTTCCAACTATGTCGATTCCCCATCTTGCAAGTGGCCAAGTTGGTTCGATTGGTTGTAGGTTTGTTCCTGGTGCGTTGACTTTACTTCCTGTGATTTGACAATTGTGACAAGTTCGAATGATTTCTTTGCTATCACTTTGAGTAGTTGGCAAGAAAAACCCTTGTCTGAAGGCTTTCCTAACTATTGATCTAGCCCCAGCGTGACATCCACAGATTCCCTCATGTATTTCTTTCAATAAGTTTTTTCCATTTTCTCTTGAGATGCACTTTAGTAGTGGTTGGCAAACTCCTTCCTTGTACAGTTCTTCGTTGATGATTTTGTAACTTCTGGTCTTTTGCTTCATTCTTATTTCATCAACTTTATTTTCTGGCTCGTAGAATCCTTTGAGGAATGCCATAATTGGAGCTTCCAGTCTTCGCTTTCTATGATGTGTACTTCTTTTGGTTGTTCAACTTTTGTTTTTATTGAGGCTTCGGTGATAGTTTGGAAGAATACTTCCAGTGGTAACTCTAACTTTTGGGCGACGGCTTTTGCAATTTTGTCTGCATCTATGTTATCATTTCTTGAGATACTTTTCACTGTGAATCTAGCAAAATGTTTTTTTTGATCCCTCAATAGTTGAAGATACTTTACTAGCTCTGGATCTCTTGCTTTGTAATTTTTCTCTATATGCCCAGCCACAACTTGAGAATCTATCTTGATTATTAGCTTTTGAATTCCCATTGCTCTTGCTTTGCGAAGTCCCAACAATACTGCCTTATATTCTGCAATGTTGTTGGTGCATTGAAAGTCTAGTCTTGCTGCGTATTTGAGTTTAACTCCAGAAGGTGAGGTTATGAATGCTACTGCTCCTGTGCCGGTGAAGCCCCAAGTGCCATCACAATAGATTATCCATTCTGGTTGCTCCATTCTTTCTTGATTGTACTTTGAAGGTGTCCAATCTACTACGAAGTTAGCCAACATTTGAGATTTAATTGCTATTCTTTCTCAAATTTGATGAAGTATTGAGACAATTCTACAGCCTATTTTCCCAATCTCCCTGAGGACTTACAGCCTTGTAGCACTTCTTTGAGGGGTTGATTTGTTGGCACTCTTATTTTATGTGCATGGAAGTAGTGTTTCAACTTTCTAGATGCCATAAGTACTGCATATGCAATTTTCTTGACTTCTGAATAGAAAATTTTTGATCTAGGCAAAACTTTGGATGTGAAGTATACTGGAACTTATCTTGTTGAGTGCTTATTTTCTTCTTCTTGTATGAGTACTGCACTAACTATACTTTCATTTGTTGATACATATAGTAGCAAATCTGCCGTTGGATCAGGTGTTGCCAAAGTTGTGGCCTTGGATAGATGCTTCTTTATTTTTTCGAAAGCTTCTTGTTGTGCTTGAACCCAGTTGAATTTTTCCTTTTCCCTTTTAGTGCTTGAAATATCGGGAGGCTTCGCTCAGCTGATTTGGATATAAATTTGTTCAGCGAAGCTAATCTTCCTATCAGCTTTTGGATGTCCTTGATGTTTCTTGGCACTTGCATATTCAGTATTGCCTTCACCTTCTCTGGATTCAGGTCAATTCCTTTTGCGGATACGATGCACCCCAAAATTTTGCCTGTTTGAACTCCAAATGTGCATTTTTCTGGGTTCAACTTTAGATTTGCTTTTCTGAGGTTTGAGAAGGTTTCTTGTAATTCTTTGACATGGTCTTCTCTTTTCTTGCTTTTGACTACCAAGTCATCAATATACATAAGCAAATTTCTTGGTATTTGATCTTTGAGGACTGTGGATGTCAATCTAATGAAAGTTATTCCTGCATTGCGAAGCCCCTTGGCCATTCTTTGGAAATAGGAAGTTCCAAATAGTGTAATAAACTTGTGTATTCTTCATCTTCTTTTTTCATCCAAATTTGATGGTATCCTAAATAGCAATCGAGGAAACTGAGCATCTCACTTCCTGCTTCTTGGTCTACTAGAGTATCTATTCTTGGTAGAGGGAAGTTGTCTTTTGGACATGCCTTGTTGAGATCTGTGAAGTCTATACACATTCTCCACTTTTTTTTTCTTCTGCACCATGACTATATTTGCGAGCCAAGTTGTGAATTGTACTTCCCTTATGACTTTTGCATCTAGCAATCTTTGGACTTCAGCATTTACAGCTTGTGTTCTGTCTTCGGATAACTTTCTGAGTTTTTGCTTTTTTGGCTTGAAGTTTGGGTCAATGATTAACTTGTGTTCTATGACATCCCTGCTTACTCCTCCTAAGTCTTGAGCAAACCAGGCAAAGATATCCTTGTTACTTCGCAAGACTTGTATTATCTTTTCTTCTTCTTTTGATAAATTTGTGCTGATCATAACTTTTCTTTCTAGCACCATTGGGTCGAGTGGTACTTTCTTTGTGTCTTTGCAAGGCTTCGCTTTTTCAGTGTCAAGCTCATCTTCTTCTTCTTCTTGTATCATGTGAATATTTTTGAAAGCTGGGCTTGCCTCTCTTTCTATGTTTCTTGCCTCTGTTTGATCACTGAAGATAGTTATGATGCCATTGACTGCTGGCATCTTCGTGCATAAGAATGGGTAGCTTACTATGGCTTCAAAAGCATTTAAACTTCCCCTTCCAAAGATTGTGTTGTATTGGTTGTGCATTTCAACAACATCAAATGCTATTTCCTCTGTTCTTGCATTGTTCACTATTCTGAATGAGATTGGCAAGACAATTCTACCGACAGAGTTTATTTTCTTTTCGCCGAAGCCAACCGATAGGTGCTCGGCTCTTCCTAAGATTTTTCTGTCAATTTGCATTGCATCTAGAGTTCTTGTGAATATGATATCTGCTAAGCTGCGACCATCTATTAGAATTTTTGATACTGCCCAACCTTCAATGTTTGCTTCTATGACCATAGCGTCCATATGAGGGTAATCTTTGAGCCTAAGATCTTGTTCTGAGAATGTGATTGGCATGTGGGACCATCTTGTTTTCTTGAATGGACCTTCAACTGCTATGGAGTTTACTCTTCTGAAATAATTTCTTCTTTCATTTCTTGTATCAAGCTCTATGCTGTTTCCTTCGAGGATTGTCATAATTCTGCCTTTGCTTGGGATGATTGCATTCCCATTGCTTCTAGACACTTCGCGCATGTTGTTGTTGTGTTCAATTTGGTGGTTGCTATTTGCCACTGAACTTTTAGAGTGGAAACTTTGTTGCTGACTTGGGCCCTATTGATTTTGCGAGCACACTGCTAGTGGCTGGCAATTATAGATTGGCGGAGGTGGTGGCAACATGTGCTGAGGATAGGTAATTGGCATGTAATTTGTCCCTTGAGGAGCTAGGTGATTGATAACTTTTAACTGCGAAGTTGCCCTATTTTCTTCTTGCATTTCTTCAATGTTTTTCTTTACTCTTGGGCACATTTTGGATGTGTGGCCAGCCCCTTTGCCGTGTATGATGCAATACATTTCCTCAGGCCTCAATATCTTTCTTTCAAAATTTCTGCCTTGATTGTTGTAGTTTGCCCTTTGCTAAAAGTTTTTCTTGTAACTTCTATTGTTTTAAAAATTTCTTTGATTATTTGATCTTGGACCTTGACTGGTAGCTTCGCTCATGTTGTTGATGTGATTTATCCTCTGAAATGGTCTTCGCTCAGCATTTTGACATGTTTCTTTCTCCGTTCTCTTCTTCTATTCTTTATCTGTAGTCTTCGTCGGACTCACAGTATTTTCTCATTTCTTCATATAACTTTTCCACTATGGTTGGTCTTTCCCTTTTGAAGTGGGAAGAAAATTGGCCTGCTCGCAGTCCTTTGATTACTGCTATGATGACATCTTCATCTGGTATGTTTGGTATTTGAGTTTGTGCTTGTACAAATCTTTTGTAATATTGGCTCAATGGTTCTTTTGGTTGCTGCTTGATGTTGAAAAGATCATCGCTGGTGAGTTTAACTCTTTGTAGGCCTTAGAAATCTAGGAGCAAAGTTGTGAGAAGTTGATCCCAAGATTTGATTGACCTTGGTTTTAGTGAAGAGTACCAATGCTGTGCTGGTCCTCTTACTGCCATGATGAGCGACTTCGCTAGAGTGTTCGCATCTCCCCCACTAGATGTAACTGCTGCTTCAAAGCTCATGAGAAATTGTGTCGGGTCAGATATGCCATTGTAAGTTGGAATGATGTTGAATTTGAATCTTGTTGGCCACTTCGCTAGCTGAATGTTGATTGATAGAGGCGACTATGTGTCAATTGTTGCTATTTGACTTTGGTTGTCTTTGATGTTGGTGTTTTTGCTTGTTGAGTTTGGGTCTTGGATCATGACTTCGCTTTCATTTTCTATCTCTTCGTTGAGCTTTCTTATTTCTGCTTCTGCTTCCGCAATTCTTTGCTTCAGGGACTTTTCCCTTGTCTTCACTCTTGCTTCTTTTAGCTGTTTTTTCTTGACAATGAGTTGATCCTCGAGTTCCTTGAGTCTTCTTTCTTTGTTCTGAGTTTTTTCTTCTTCTTGAACACATCTAGTTTTAATTTCTTTTGAATCTTTTATGGTTGGATCTTGTACGACGTTGTTGTCGGTCGTAGCTATCCTTTTACTGGGTCTTCCCATTTTGGTGGTCATGAGTGTCTTCGATCACACAAACGGACGGTGCCAGATGTTGGGTGATGAAATTATACACATATAAGAAGGGTGAAAACAATATGCTGGTCATAGTTGTCTTTCAATCTATCTCAAAACTAAACACCCCAGGGGGTATTTATAGACCCCACTGGCTTCACCATTCAAGGAATATTACAAAATTAGTCATGAAACCTCCTATACATTTAGCTAGAAAGCACATCGGCGAAGTGGTGAAATACAATTCGCCCCTTTCCTTTTGTCCCTTTAAGCAACTTTGGATTTGATCATGATTTCTTGACTCAGCTGACAACTTCATTGATTCTTCGTGCGAAGCCGCTACGTCAGCTTCGCTGGTCATCAGGAGTTTGGTGAAGTCATCTTCGCTAGATAACCTGAAACATGTGAAAACATGTATGCAAAGTTTGAAATAGTCACAGCAAAGCGTCCACGTCATCTTCATTGAATATTGAGTTGTCTCAAATATTTATAACGAAGAGTTCGTTCTCAACTCCAAAGTTTGTGATGGAAGTTTGTATGTCAAAGTTGTTCCCGAACAGGTAGAGATGAATTCCTATAGCCTTTAGGGCCCTAAGGATAGCGTTGCAATACTTCTACTTGCTTGCTTCGGGCACCGGATAATACCAGATCTGCCAAGCGATGCTGGCCTATGGCTCTACACCAAACCCGAACATGGGGGATTACAAAGGATGGACGAGACAAAGTCACTCCCCGCCGCCTACCACCTCAACTGTATGAGAAAGGTGCAAACGAAGGTAGCATCGAGCCTAGACACCACGTCTAAATTGTCAACTACTACTCTAGCGTGATATCAAGGCTTACCGTCCCCGGGATCCTTCTACTAGAGCATCCGCCACAAGGACGAATGACGATCCTGCAAGTAAGTATTAGTAAAGCTTAGCTAAACAAAGGAATCCTGTGAAGATCCTGTGAAGGAGCCAAGATCCTGTGAAGGAGCCAAGATCCTGTGAAGGAGCCAAGATCCTGTGAAGCTTACCGGACTATAAGAAACACGAACACTTACTTAGCCAAGATCCTGTGAAGGAGCCAAGTGCTTGTCCGTAGAGGTATAAGCTCAGGGAGACACCGACAAGCCTGGCATTTCCCCGCTCTCTTCCCTCACATCTCACTTTCTAACTCTAGATAGCTACTAGGGCATAGCCCTTGGAGTGATACTCAACTGTGTAGTGCTCTTCTCCATTGGTGTGTTCATGTAGAGTGTGCCTCCTCCCCTCCTTTTATAGCTAGTGGAAGGCGGTTCAGGGGTATAACGGGAAAACCCATAGCACACTGCCCTCCCTTGGCATTGAATGTACCACCTCGAGGCGGTTGGGCCCTACCTCCTCGGGAGTGCGCCGGCCGGACCAGGTGGGCTGGCCGGCCCACCCCCGAGTTGGTTCGTGACCGACTTCACATGGTTGACTGGTGTAAGGGCTTGGACTGCAGCCATGTTGTGGATTTGCTCGATTGAGGTGAGTGGGCTGGGTTTCTTTCTCTACTTCCCTATTTTGCTTTGGGCCAAATTGGGATATGAATATTTCCTTTATATTTTATTCTTCTTTTGGCCCAACTTGGTATGTTTTTATACTTAGCCCTGCAAAACAAGTGAAACACCAAAACTCATGGAAATCATTAGCATAAATCCCTATTTACTAAGTTTGGTGTTGATTTTATAATCTTATTGGCGGTATAAAATGTAAGTTAAGGACTGCCAACAGCGGTCATTGCATATTATGATAAACACATTTAGGATTATTAAATGATTTTTTTGAAAAAATAAAGGATGATGACATGGCCCTATGTGGAATATATAGAGGAGAAGTGGATGATGATTTGGTTTAAGGAGATGGTAGAGAAATATGGTAATGAGTTTTATTTTTATACAAGTTTAAGATGCACTTTTGCAATAGTGAACATAGGGTTGTATTTGTTGACACAAAAATGTGCAACACAGCCAAGATGCCCCACAGGATCGTTGGTGAAGTAGGAGAGCCGAGAGCCCATGGATCCCTTAAGCCTCGACATCCGGCTTGGTGTCAGGTGACTATAGGCGTGCCAGTCAATTGACTTGCAATTGACAAGGAAAACAAACGTCAAATTCTGGAACTTGCCGGTGTGTCACCAAACAGTTTCAAGGTATGTGGCTCTGGAATCATCAAGGAAATTGACTACAAAGTCAACCCCTGTGTATAAAGCATACAATGTGTAGACATAAATAAAGCGGCTAGATCAGGTGTGTATGTGAAGAGCAATTCAATTAGCCAATCAATCTAGTCAATAAACATTGGTGGATGTATTCTAGATATGTAGCATGCATGTATAACAGTCGAGCATCAAATAGCTCGCACACTAGCTAGATATATTAAGAATATTGCTAACAATGGGGTCCGGAGATACAACCGTGAAAACGGTGTGTCCTAAGTATATGAAACGAGTATAAAAGACTAGCCATGCATACACACTAACAATTTGTCAGCCGATGGGGGCATTTATGAACTCCTACACAACCATGAATGTGGGGGATTACGAAGGACGGACATGACTAGGTCACTCCCTGCCGTCTACCCCTCAACTGTGGCATGCCGTCATATTAGAAGGCTCCCTCGCGTCCGAACACCGCGTCCATATACTAAGGAACTACCTATACCCCCCAGGACTCCCACCCTACGGATGGACGAGCTAGAATATAGGCAAACCCTAAGGAACAATGAACCGTCACTCTATTCCTATTATTATGTCTAAGTTTGTAAATAATATGAACAATGAAGAACATGTATGAACATGATGAATAATTCTCATATGGACTATGGTCTATTTCATATTCATCGAATATATCATGCTCAAGACTATACTCTAGTTCATATGCAAGAATGTAAATAAGAATAGGGAACTTTTGAATAAGGAAAAACTCTTCATAGTATATTACCAAGTGTCGTTACCGAGGAAATGGGTACCCCAAAGCCTCGGGTTTATCGAA